>WBMY01008951.1:73453-118454 GCA_013397315.1 Donacobius atricapilla
CGTGCATAAAAAATACATCAGCACTTGGTAGAGAGAATTAAGATATGGGGAAAGTATTGATAAAGACATTTAATTGGAGAAAATAAAAGATGCACATGTAATAGTTTTTTATTTGCTTAACTGAAGCAGCAAAGACAAAAATAGAAGTTGCCTTGTGTGCAGGTATGATATATGTCAAAGCCATATAGGTACAGCCAGCAAAATTCACAAGCTTTTTTAGAGAAAAATACAAATCCAAAGTCTTGTATTTATCTTATATATACAGTATTTTATAAAGCTAATTATGTCACTATGTATTATGATAAAATAAAAGAAAGAAGCAACTGAAAAATAGGGGCTGAAAATCATAGTACTTAATATCCAAGCCATTTTTGGTGAATGACATAGCAAAATAAACATATGTATTCACTGTATTACCTAGACTACAAACCACTGGAAAAGGAATTTTGACTCTTGTGCCGATACTTTTAGCCCGTTCTCAGCTGGGGGATTTGGTACTTTTGGCAATAGTACAATACAAAGCCCATCATTTAAAGGCTATGAAGTTTTCATCTAAAATATGTAACTAAGTAGATAGATTAAAAAGTTAGCTAGTTAGTGAGTAATTAAGGGGAAGCCCTGGATTCTCCTAACTGCATTTCAGAACCAGCACATTTATAAGAAGACTAATGCAACTTACTCAAAGTGAAAATGCATGAATAAAACTGACTGAGAAAATGTCAAGCTGATAAATTGTAATTAATTCTACCTCTAAAATATGTAGAAATGTTCTATCTACATCAAGGTATTTAAGGCATTCAGTTAGGACCTACAGTTCACCTTTTAAATTCTCCATACACCATTCTGTATTTTACATTCATTTGGGTAGTTATGCTCAGTGTGGAGAAAGGAGGAACTGTACAATCAATTCAAGCAAAATAAAGCCAGAACAAATGTATCATTGAATCTTCATGAATATTTTCCTGCAATTGTATGAAACACAAACATTTAAACCATAAATCTAAATATAGGCATCTAAATACAGGTCTATCTATATAAATAGACATAAATAATATATGTGCCAAAATGAAAATGTTTTGGAATATCTAATTTCTGAAACTTTTCCAAATGTCTCCATCTTTTTTCAGGCCGGCACCATCACAGAAATTCCTTGAAAGTCTCTAGATCCAACAATATATCATCCTTACCATAGAAAGAAAGTTCAAACACCATAGTATAATGCAGCCAGGCAAGAGATACAAAAGTACCCACCCCATAATTTTTGAGAATTACTTTAGTCTGAACACTCCCTTGCTAGTGCTGTAGGGAAAGTTAAAATGCCAAGCTATGTTAAAATATCAAACTTATTAGGTCTAGATCTGAACATCAGAGGTGACATAATTCATAAGGCAATTAGAGGTGTCAGTTTTCCTGCATCTATTTGAAACTTCTGGTAATCCTGCAGCAAGACCTAGTTTCCAGTTCTAAGTGTGTATAACCTTTTGTTCTTGGGGGTTTTTTTCAGTGAGGCCCTGCTGCTTACCTGCTCTGGCATTGTAAACAATGTGCATGCCTCAGAGTACCTGTCCAGATCCTCCTGAGGAGAAGCTCCTTTCCTGGCATTAGCCTATTTTATTCTCAGTCCTGAACTGAGATCATCTGCAGGACTAAGTCTAGCTTTCAGCTACACAGAAAGTGGGAGGTGACAAAACAGTGAAATCATTCCTCAAAATTAAATATTGAGGTAAGAGATCCTCCAGACCTAGAGGTGGGTAACAATAACCCAGCCAGGGTTTTACTGTCCCTGGGAATGTCCATTCAGTTTTGCTGACGTTTCTAAAACAAGTCAGGATTACCACACTAAACCTGAGCACAAGGTAAGGTCCCTCAGTGAGCAGGAACGTTGTTGATTCCTGGGTTTTGTGAAGACAAAAAAAACACACACACTGATTCACCCTGACACTAGAATAAAGCAGTAATCTCTCTGTAATTTCTGTAATTTCTCCACAGTCAGAATCTTACCTGAAGTCCCCTGCAGAGCAAATAGCAACCTCACAGGAAAGCTCCATTATGCAAATGCTGCAGCAGAGGTACAAGGATGTGTTCATCTTAGAGGCCACCTGTGTCTGGAACTGTTATTGCTAAAAAGGAGAAACAAGAGATTAATATGCTGTGGTATGTGCCACAAAATATTACAGTTTATAACTGATAACTGAACATCTTCACTAATAAAAGAGCTAATAGATAAAGCAGAGCAGATATTATACTGATGTTAAGAAGTATAACGATTCCTCTTATAATAGTATTCTGCCACATGACACAATGAAAGCCTTGGTGATGTTACTCATTATGATGAAGTAGACACAAAACCAATGCTGCCACTTAGGAAAAGAGCAATTCTTCTCTCTCGTTTTTAAAAGAGCCTGTCCTGCCAACCATAAAAACAATTATCTTAGTGAAATGCTCAAAGGAAGGTCACTTCACTTAAAACCCCATGAATGTTGTGGTTTCTTTGGTTAGCTGTGTGTTATTTTTGAGGTTTCCCGGACAGGTCTATTTGCTTTCTGTTTACATTTGTTGCCACCGGGAACTATGTACCTATCATATTGCAACTGCTATCAGTAATAAAATAACAGAGCTGGGGGCAGCTGTCAACTTAATAAGGCAGTAACAGGACTCATTAGAAAATTCTAGGGCAGCTGTGGTGATGATCAAGAAAAGAACTATTAATATAAAATTAACCAATAATCCTTGATATTATTTATAACTAATGACAATAACATATACACCAAAAAAGGTGATGGGCAGAGGGTAAAGGGGTGAACTAAATTATGAGAAGTGCGCATTTCTTCAAAAGGCAGATTTCTGGAAATTTTTTGCCACCTCTAAGTGGCTCTGGCAAGTCACCCTCATAAAACTCCTTGCACTGAAAAGGAGAAGCTTGTCTTAAGACATGCAAAATTCTGACCAACTGACCCTGCCTTTCTCTGAAAGCCAAATCCTAAAAGCCAGATCTCTAATGAAAAATAAGACTGAATACCTAGCTGTATTTGAAAAAAATTGTTAATGCTTTTCCAGTTTTATTACTGCAGAGAAAGATGGAAAACATAAAAAGACACTTTAGAGCATGAAGTTTACCCTTATTACACTGTACAGACACGTGACACAGACATATAAATCTCAGTTTGCTACTTCTTTCTTCAGCAGTGGGCTCTGCTAATTTCAAAATTTCCCATCACCATCTATCATGCATAACACATTTTACAATCCCCTCACTTGACTCTCCTACTTCTTCATTTCTTTTTTCTTCCCTTTCCTGCTTCTCTCTACCTCTGCCCCTCTCCCTCTCCATCTTTTACTTCCCTTACCTTTATCTCCATAGACAAATAGACTTTCTAAAGAGAAGACCAGAAAAATAAAGTAGGAATTTATCACATAAAAGTAATTTTTTGCACTTTAATTAAGATTCTACTTTTTTAGCATACATGCATCTGCAATGAACCCTAAAATTAAAGAATCTTGGGGAACAAATATCTTTTAACATTGAGGAATACAATCATGTGTCAGGAAAAATGTTCAAGATTTTGTCATTGAAAAGTCACTAAATCCATCTGTATTCACTATGCCTCTGAACCATATTTTTAAAAGAAAATCATAGTGCCTCCTTGACACTTTAACAAATCTCCCATCAAATGATGCTGGGGCTTAAACTATTTGACTAGAAATCAATAGTTTCATCCTGAGACAACCTATAGTGGTTATCATTCTGCTGATAATTTTTTTTAGACATATACTTAAAGAAAACTATTATGAACAGTATCTGCAAATTAACTTCTAAATGCATAAACCAAACAGAAAGGCAGTTTGGTGAATTACTTTTTATTTATCATCTTATATTTTCATTAAAAGACCCTTCCACACTGAACGAACAACAGAACTTAAATGAGCTTGTTTCATGTCAACAAGTTTGTAGTAATGCTGACAGAGGCTGATCTGACCTCAACTTATTAGGATCTGACAGCTGGGTTAGATACCATCTGCCACCCTTTAGGGATGCCACCTGAGAGTGGCGTTGCTGATGCACCATGAGGGCCAATTGCTGCCATTTAAACAATACTTACAGTTCAGCAAATGGAGGCAGAATGTGAATGAAAAAATCCTTCAGCTACTACACCTGCTGCAGAAAACTTGGTTCCTAACCTGACTGGCTATATAAAGTAAAAGTTCCTAAAATTCTTCATATTTTGCATGTGAGAAGAATATTTAATTCAAGTTTCAAATACAAAAATTAACCTGTTTCATTTATCACTTTAAGCAACAAATTAAAGTACTATGACTATAAAATAACAACTTCTAAGAATTTCCTTTAACTCCTATAACTTCCTAAAATACCAGCCCTTTCCCTTACATTCAGTGCACTGTCTTACAACATGGACATCTTCTTTTTTATTGTTTCCTCTTTACTGCTGTAAGTAAATGGGCATTTCTTAGAGTCCCTGCAGCACTTAGCAATGTTCTCTTGGGAGCTTAAACATTACAATTTAACTGTAATGTTAACAGTTTTCAACTTTCCACATATAATATATTATATTATAATTGCTTGTTTAACAGTCTCCTCTCAGCCCAGAAAAATTAAACCAATACAAAAATAAAACCAACAAAAAACAAACAAAACAATACAATAACTTAAAAAAAAAAACCACACAACCAAAAAACCCACAACTATATAAAAACCAATCAATTAAAAAAATCCTGATAAATTTTACATAGCTAAGACTCAGTGACAGTGTTGGGGCTGCTGGAGCACTGGCTTTTGTGAAAAGCCAGACTTAGCCTCCTTCTACCTGAACACCTTTACAACTTTGTTCAAGTAGAGGCTACCTACAATCTTCAGATGTCTTTGTGACACGAAAATGACAACACACAAAGAACATGAAAATGTTTTGCTCTGACATTGTGTAAGTGAACGTGAGGATGCAGTTGCTGGTCTGACACCCCTAGAAATCTACAGAATGAAAATAGAAAAAAAAATATCACTCCTCCAACTTTACAAAAGGTAAATGGTCAAAAGTTTAAATGGTTCAGTAAAAATTATGTACTAATTTGTACCTTAGTTATTTGTGTAGAACAAAATGTTTCTATATACCCTCCACAGCTAATTATAATATTTCTACAATACTAATCTGATTAAATGGACAAGAATAAAATTAGATGTTTCAAAAACTATAAGCCCCTAGATCTAGTTCAATATACATGGTAAATAAAAACAAATTAAACAATTCAATGTGTTTATCATAATCTAAATATGGTATAGGTGACAGAACTGGCTGAAAATGTGAAGTTGCATGTATTAATACTAGGTTTGCTTATCTTTTCAAAAACCAGTATAATTAAAAAACTAATGATGTAAGAGACCAGAACAAGAGAACTATGTGCAATTTCATTATTTTTCCCACAATCAATTGCTCAAACAGCATGTAATGATCATATAAAAAGTAAAAAATGGAATCAAAACAGAAGGGAAAGATGAGTGAAACAGAAATAATAGGTTGTCTACATTCATCTTTCCCAACCTCCTCATTCATCCTTCATGTGATTACCTTACTTTCAATTGAATAGGTAACTCTATTATCAAATGTTATTGAAGAGAATATCAATAATACTCAAACTTCCTTTTTGAAAGCAGGATTTGAAAACATCAGAAGAATCTTTACCTTACCGTCTGGAGCATAAAGAAGAAAACAGATGCTGACAATGATTTTCTACTTGTGGAAAATGTATGTGTGCTCCTCACAGAACAGAGAAGTATCACAACAGACATGTAAAACTTCATCATTACATCTTCCTTCCAGATTCACCCAGTGGCACTGCCCTCAAAGATTCAAAGATTGCATCAATTCTCATTCTGAAACTATCTGCCTACTCTAAAACTAGCCAATATCACATAACAGAGTTTTGGATATTCAGATTTCTGGTGGATGGAAACCCCACCAGATTAACAGCAGAAAGCATCTGTTTTCCTGTGGGTTTTTCTGAACCTTAAAAAACAAACAAACAAAACAATCACACAGAACCACCACCAACAAAAAATCTACACTAAGAGGAAGTTTTAGCTCTCCAGTCACTTTTAGTGGTTTAACTCACATAGCATTTTCACTGTTTCAGTTTGACAGTGTAACACAAAACAATTGCTGTGTAACGTATCAACTATTTTGCAGTTAAATCTCATGTGTGTATAAGAATCTGAATTACTGCTTTTGCTATCCCATCTGTTTCTCTGATTGCTGCTGGCTTCTCCACGGGGATAGAAAACAGTAATTTAGTTGCCTCATTGTTAACACCTGTGATTGTTGCTGGCTGAGAACAAATATGTTGGGCTGCTGAAAAAGCCATGCTATCTTTAAGGTCCTTATTCTTAGATGATCATTAATTGCTGGATGAAGGTAAAAGGTGGCAAGCACTGTGACCTAGATAAATTTATTAAAGTAAGAGACAAAGGCACACTGGGGATTGGAACTAGATGATCTCTAAGGTCCCTTCCAACCCTAGCCATTCTATGATTCTATAAGCATCTGTATATCATGCTGCCAATATAAAAACTATTGTTAGGAATCAGAGCCTTTATTCTCATCCAGTAAAGCAATCCTCATAAGGGGATTTATTTTGTGCATCTGTAAAGAACATTAACAACTTTTACAGGAAACATTCTGTCTGGGAGCTGTAGACTGGAGATCACTGATCTAAAGATATGTAAATGTGTTTGGGTTTTAAAATTTATCTTTAGGATGATCTCTTCCTCTTTTTTAAACGTTAACATTTCCTTCCTCTGTCTCCTCTCTTTGAGTTCTTTATTTCCATGCATGAAATATACTTTTTGTAGAGATAGAAATCCATGGCTTGATATATATGTGGTAGAATATCTAAATACTGGTATAACATGAGTGGGCTTTGAAGGGCACTAACACAGGGCTTTCTAAGAGTGGTTGTCTTGGTCTATATTTGTCCATCAACACTGACATAAGCACTAGAGAAACTATCAGTACTTCAAGGAACAGAGCAATATTTCAGACTTATATCCTGCACCTCAAGTATTTTTTGAAGGTAAATGGCAATTAAAAAATATTAAAACTTTTAGGGAATTCTAGATGATGCAATTAATGCTTTCTTGAAAGGGGAAAATTAGCAGATTCTGTGAAAGGAATTACTCCAAAGAGAGTGAATACGTCTCAAGGTGAAACCAATAAACGGAAAGATCTCATGGTACTTTTATTCCTCCTGCCAAAAGATGAAGAACACATAACGTTAGGCTTGATAAGTGTGTTGCTTACTTTTGATATGAGAAAGCACCTGTTGACTTGGCAGTGAACAGAGTTACTTCTGAAAAGGCTTAATCTTTTCTGTTTCAAAGTTTCAAAGGATAGTTCTGATAAAGATTTCTTTTGTATCTCATGTAAGGATTGACTTATACCTGGCTTAATCTTTCCTCTGGCTAGTGGGACTGTGAAGGGTAAGAGCCATCTGCTCCAGAGTTTTCACTGTGATGGCAGCAGTTATGAGACTGAGAGACTTACAAGGACAGTCACACGCTTAACAGAGGAAAAGGTAACATCTGAGCAGATGAAGCTCAATCCACACAACTTCACAATGCTATTCATAGGGTTGATCCTTTAAAACATAGTGCAAGGTGAGGATTTCTCTGGGAGTGTGTGGTTGCCAGTAACATCAGTTTACATGACAATTATGTCATCATTGTGCAAACAGGATGTGCAAGAAGGTATTTTTCTTCTTATTTTCTGTGTGACAGTGTCCTTTCATCTGAACATGGTAACTTTTATCTCAAGAGGTATCTTCATTGGTTTTCTGAGACTCCTGTGTTTAGAGTTTTGAGACTATCTTATCACAGGGCACCATAAATTTGTTACATCTCAAGCAGGCTTAGAAATCAAAGCCAGTTTAAAAAACAATGGATTCTCTATTGAATTGATTTCCCGGTGGGAATATATAACATGACAATCTTGTGCTTTGCACTACCTGCCTTGAAATTTCTGCGTGGATTTTAAAAGGTTTGATATTGATGTATAAAAAACCAAAATAATTTGGTTTCTGGCTATTTGGTAAACTGATTGCCTTCTCCGGTGCATCAGCACTGCAGTGAACTTTTTGCAGTTTAAAAGGGTAAATTACACTTCCACTTCAAATGCAGACGAGATCCAAGGGAACAAAGATGGGAAAAAGGGAACAAAGAAAAAACAACAAAGGAAGGTTGTTTTGACTCTATAATAGCTTGATTTGTACTGTGTTCTGATGCTTTGTGAAATGCAAAATTTCACCCTGGTAAGCTGAGACAAGACTCTAGTCTTCATTTCTTAAACAAGTGCTCTAAAACACCAGGAAAATACATGTTCATTACAGATTTTTTGAGTTCTTTCAATTCAGAGTTTCTCTCAGTTCAGAGCTGACCACGCACATTAAGAATCCTCTGAACACATGTCAAGGATTGGGTCTCTACATGCAATCTTGGAGGATCATATATGATTAGTTGAAACTATGGAATTATCACTTCCAGGTATCTCCAGGATCAGAATGTTGAACCACTATGTCAGTTTTGGTAGAAATATTTTGATTCACGCAGCCTGATAGAATTTAGTGCCACTGGCCAGCTTGAGTAGTTTGTTGAATTTACAACAGTTTTGGATCTCTCTGTTCTGGATTCAAGAAAAGAACCCCCAGGAACACTAAGTCATCTCAATATATTGTGGATTCCTATGAGCTGGTCAGCTGAAGCGTCTCATAGACTCCCCTACATACAATGGCAGCATCTCCACTGACTGTGGTGGCTGCTCAAATACCCCTTACATATGTAGACAGCTAAATGAAGGTGTTTTAGTCTAAGCTGATTACATGACTACTCAGAGAATACGGAAGAAGCCTACAGAATGTGGAAGCATGCTTCATATAGAGGGAAAAGCATGTAGATGTGTCCACAGAGAAATGAACTGGTAACAGGTTCTACATTGCTCTGTGTGGAAAGTATCATATTCCTTATCTCCAACTATTCTAATTAAACCAGCAGCTAAGTAATGTTTCCACCCAGTAATGTTCATTAACAGTCAGTTGTCTTGCATAACATTTATTTTTAAAATCCAGTCAAGATATTTGCTTCCGATAATCTTTGTTTAAACTGTAACTAGTTTTTAATTTAGTAGTAACACACAACGCTCCCTAGGTAGCTGACTTCAGAAGCAACTTACTATAATTTCCAAGCTACAGATCCACTACTGCCATGCACCGTTGGCATCTCTGTCCGTACCTGCTCCTCACAGAATGGTGTGGGCTGGAAGGGACCCTAAAGACCATCTGGCTCCAACCTCCCTGCCACAGACAGGGACACCTTTCACCAGATCTGGCTGCTCAGAGCTCTATCCAATCCAGCCTTAAGAACTGCCACGGAACTTACTGAAGAGAGCACTACATAAATTTGGTTTGCAGATTTCAAGTGACTAATGACATTTTTAATTCACAGTGGTTAGTAAAGAGATGTATATACATGGAAAATAGTCTGGTGCTGATGGCATACCCTCTCTTGGCTATAAAAATTAGAAACTGCTAAATCATTAAATAAACTTGTAAATTTGGTCAAATAAGACTACATATTCTTCCATATTTCATCTATGTTTTCATCCATTTTCTCTCCCAGCTGGGAATGTAGAGTACCATTAGAGTATTTGCTTTTCCCTTCTGAATTTCATTTATACTCCTGTATTTTTCTGTTTTTCATTAAAAAGGATTGTGTGGTGACTTCAACTTCTTACTAGAACAAAAAATTAATTTTATGGAGACACCCAGCAGAAGCTTACATCCTTGTCTTTAACTGGGAAACCTGCAGCTTTGCTGTGAAGTTTTCAAGAACAGTCACTGGTCATAAAGCTTTGGAGTTAGGTAGGTTCTCCAGTCTGTGCTATTGCTGCAACTCTCTCTCACATTGTATACCTGGATAGAAAACACAGAGAAATCCTGAGGCCATACACACTCAGCAGCAGTGAATCACATCCTCCATCGTCAGACAGTGCTGGATCCACAACATCTGTGTCATTCTTGCCTCATCTTTCTCAAATGTCTCCAGCCTTACCAGAGCAGCTATTACAGAGGTTTTTCACCTCTGATTTTCACCATTAGGAAGATTTTATTGTGTTCGCCTGCTTTGTTGGACTCTATAATGAATAAACAATAAACTGAATGAAAGTTACAGTACTTGTTTAACATATGCTAAGGTGATCCCTATTTTAAGTAGTTCTATATTGTAAAGTAGCTGTTTTGGGGTAGTTGTCAAACTGTAAGGCATTGCTACATTCACCTCCACTTTTAAAGATTCCATAAAATGCTTGATTATTTCTCACAGACCAATACCTCCAAATGAGGATTGGTAAAGGATATTACTGTCTGAAACTGACTCACCCTTCATATCTTGCTGACCTTTTTCACTGCTTCAGTTGGAAATTAGCACAACATTTATTTTCACATCTTGGTGATACTGCTATCAAAACAAATTATGTACATGTTTTTCATTTAGCCACTACGTAACCATGCCACTCCTCCAGACTGCAACCACAGAGCATTGAGGCAGCCGCTGAGTTACATTCTCAACTATCCTATAAGCCTTAGCATAGTGGAAAACAATGCTGATAATGGAGGAGCTACTGTCTATTCATTACATACATCCATGTTTTTCTCCAGTCCTGTGGAAGGACAATAAGCAGGTGGAATTAAGGCCTTTAGTATGTATTGACATGTTTTATGAGCCTATATCTAATCCCTCTTTCAGCAGAAAATTAAAAATATATTTTCCGGTAACCAGACTCAAATTTCTAAATTCCCTGGAATTACAGTGGAAGCTGGAATAAGAAACCATGCAGGACTGACATGACAGAAAATCTAAATGTCATTGTATTTATATGTTAGTATGTCTTTAATATTATCATAGATCCAATTCTTTTCATCATCGTGAGATGGTCCTGAAATAGATCTGTGCACTGATCCCCTGATACTTAGGTATCTCAAAGTTATGCACTTATTTTTAAGATTTATAATGTCATTGCCTATTTCCTAACTTGTTGGAAGTTTCGAATCTTAAAATCTTCTCTGTCAGCCATTTAATGCACAAGGAAAATATAAAATACTTAAAGAATTATATCACTTCTGTGCTAGCGGGTAAAAGCACTTTTTTTTTCAAGGTCGTTTTCATAGTTTCTATTCTATGCCATAAAAGAGCATTTTTATATTTCATCTTATTTAAACTTTGCATTATTTCAAATCTGTCATCATGTTTTGCCGGCCACAATTTTCACTTGCATAGCTAAGTACAAAAGTCATCTGATTTCTCTGCCTGAAAGTTCTTATGTCATATGCTTATCATTCCTATGAGACACAGCTTCTTCTCAAACATCTTTAATGAATAGAATAAGAGTTAAGCACAAGTTTATCTATAAGTATGAACACAGATCTTGGTGAGCCGAACCTTGAGTCTATGGCAGAATTTCAGCTCATTAGTAATTTTCTCTAGCATTTTAAAAAGAAAATACCCACTTTTTTGCCTTGTATACCATTAACACAGAAACTTCAAGCAATTAAAATAGAAATTTTTAATAGTTTAGTTAACCACAACTGTTGGTAAGCCTTTCTGTTTTCTGAATATTCAGCCAATAAACCAATGCTTTTTATAGCCTGCAATTCGACTCAGTAGTTAGCTCAGCACAATAGCAATTACATATTATTAAGACCATGTTAAACTTTATCAGGACCAAATTCATTGAATCAAGATATTAGATAAACAGTGAGTTAGCGTATAAAATAAATTCATTGCTATACCATTAACTAAATTAATTTTGAGGAAAAAAAAATCCCCACCCTGTTTATTCTGATACTGAATAGCTGCTTAAATGCACACGTGAATCCCAAATTAGCTTCATTAACTTATTTATGATTGTCTTTGACCAGTTTTCTGTCCTATTCAAGTCCGTATCTTAAAGGGCCTTCATCACTGTTTTTCAAGATGTTATAGATAAAAGAAGTGTTTTATCTGAGGAGTTACTATCTAATAACAGGAATTTTGCTGATTTGCACTTCCTTTTTGTTTCTCTATTTAACCTGGTTAGTTTCAGATATGAACAAAAAGCATATCCAATTAGATATTCTTATATTCAAATGTTGATAAAAATAATTAAATGCATGTGTTTATCTGCTGATAACAAAATGAGGTAACACAATTATATTCTTTTTTTCCCCTGGGATGTACCTTTGAATGAATGTAAATTAAAATAACTAAATTCTTTAAGACATAACTGTAAGTTAGTATTAGAGTACACCATCAGTGATTGAAGATCAGTTTAACAAAACACCTCTGAAGTTACCACTGAGGAGACATCCTTAAATAGCATCTACTGAAAAGCTGGAGGGTTTGATTGTAACCTTAATTTTATTTAAGCAATGTGTGATATTCCTGTACCATATAAGAAAGCAGTGACTCTGAAATATAAATTTCAAATAGAAAATCAGTTCATGGGCAATTTCCAGTAGAACTCTGTGGAGTCTTGTATCTATAAACAAGATGGAGGGGGAAAAATAATCAAAACTAGATTTTTAACCCTGAATAAAGTGGTTTTAAAGGAGTCCAGCTTTAAATCACAACAATTGCAAGAAATTTTGGATTTATTTTTTTTTAAATAACATCAGAAAATTACCCTATATAATGTATAAGTATCACATTAAAAAAAAAAAAAAAGAGGAGGGTACTAAAGGGCTATAGAGGAGATGCAAAGCTGTTTCAGTGATGAGAAGCAAAAGACAGAGCCCAGAATACAAATTAAGGCACAGCCATTAACGGTGACAGTGATTAGTCATTGCAGCAGCTGACCATTCAGTGTGTTGACTCTATCTCTAAAAGCCTTCAGATCAAAACTGGATATTCCCATGGAAGTTATCTCTTAGTCAAACCCAAACATTTAAATCTGTAGGCAGTGAGGCTGGGTAACAAGTTTGAACTAAGCTGAGGAGTAACTTTTTTGGATGAAATGTAATAATTTATAGAAGATGCTACAAGGATATTAATTAACCTAGTGGGCTCCTGTAAATCCAGAAGGTATATATTAGGAGGTTAAATACATTGCCCTCTTTGCCATCATATATTTTTTGGCAGCTAATGTTCACATGTCCTGGACTGCAGGATGATAACTAGACTTTCGGCATCATTTCAGCAAAGAGAAATAATGTTTCCTCTGTATCATTCATGTAGTATATTTGATTTCTCTAATTGGATCAATACTAGATAAAGCAAAGTCATAATGTGGTGTTTAAGGTGTAAATGGAACTTTGAGGAAAAGCATCAGAATTAGTGTCTGCTGCAAACTTTGCTGTATTACATCTCATAGGTACTGCTTCCAACAGACGGGCAGCTTCAAGAAAATCTGCTATATAAAACCAGTCCTCCTCCTAGTCATCTGAAGAAAATTCTCAGAATGGAAAAATTATCCCAGTGGAGTTAAATCTGAAACTATATTAGGAGCTAGTATGTTTCAATGTCCAAGAAGTCGGATGGTACAAAAGGAAACAGTGAATGAAACCACAAGAACCTCCCCTTAAAAACAAGATTAAAAACATGTTTTTAGCAGAACTTGAATTTACTTTTCAGCTACTTGCTGAAAGCTGTGTTATCAGTAGTCCTGGCCAAGGTTTTAAAATCTCTGCATTAGCAATCCCAAGAAAATCATGCAACTTGATATATTAATGATGGCAACTTACTTCACTCACTTTGCTGGTAAGTAGGGATTTTTTATCTTTGTTTATTTATTTTAACCCATAATTCACCAAATAATAACTGATTGAGGAAGGGAATGTTAATTTTACAATCAAGGATGAAAATGTCATTTGCTGAGTTTTAATCCTTAAACTCTTCAAGCTGCTGTTTCATGGAGGAAAGCAAATATAGGGGGAAAAAAGTATAAAAATATTTTAAAAAGTAGACAGAAATTAAAAGTGTATCTGACACAAAATTAAAATTATATCTGAATGGAAAAGTAGAAAACATTGGTTCATATTCATGTCGGTATTTTTATAGTTAGTTGAACTGGACAATATATTATTTCAGGATTTTTATAAATCTCTGTCTTGGAGAACTCTTAGAAGTGTATGGAGTCAGTTACACCAAAGAACTTAAAAGAAAAGTTATGTTTTTATAGCCTGATAAAAATGCAAAAGATATTTCAGATATGAGCCATCTTTTTCCCTTCACAAAATTATCTACCTCTCCTTCATTCAACTGAGGTGAGACTGGTTTTCTGTGGGTAGTGAAATATTGCTGTTGATGTGCTATACTGATGTTTTAAGATATTTATTTTTTGTCCAAATTAAAAGTGAGACCCAGAAACTTTTCCAGATTATTACTATTTAAAAGGTGTTTCATATTAGCTTTCATGAATCTCTTTCAATAAAGACCTGTGATTTTTCGAAACTCCTTTCTTAGTAATTATGTTCAAATTACATGCTTTTTAAAGGGCATGTAGTGATAGGATAAGGCGACTGTTTTAAAATGAAAGAGGTAAAGTTTAGACTGTATATTGAAAACAAATATTTTACTATAATGGTGGGGGAGCACTGGAACAGTTTGTCCAGAGAAGCTGTGGCTGCCCCAGCCCTGGAAGCATTCAAGGCCAGGTTGGATGGGGCTTTGAGTAACCTGACACCTGGAAGGTGTCCCTGCCCACAGCAGGAGGTTGGAACAAGAATTGTGAAGTCCGTTCCAACCCAAACCATTCTATGATACTGTGAAATGACAAAAAGTCTAAAAATAATGACTATATAAAAACAGGAGTAACCAGACATTGTAAAAATCTCATTATTTTGTTATTATATATTTAAATAATTTTTTATCTGCTCTTAGTAATGACTGTTCAATTTCATATACTCCATCTAAAAACGGATATGCAACACTTATCAGACAAACCTGTTTCATTTGAAAGTAATTTTACAAATACAAGGACATTTACAATGGAACCCTGGTTTTATGGCTTCTCATAAGGCTGTAGCAAAATCTGTTTGCTTCACTGGAGCGCACCTTTCACTGTAGATGCCTGTAGCTGTGGCTCTCTGTACCTCTGTGCACCCATGTGCTCCAGTGGCCAAGACCACCCTTCTGACGAGAGATTCCTCTGCTTACTTGCATGTGCTTTATTTACACCCCACAGTCAGCAGCAGGCCGCAGCTTTCAGTCATGCAATACCCTGAAGATGCCAGCGTGCTCCTCAACTCCACGGTGTGGATGCTGTGTGTGTTTGAGTACGTCAGTGAGGAGAACGAGGAGCCAGTGGTGTACTGGAGGAAAGGTCCCGACTGCCATAACCAGTGGAGTCTCCAGTCGAGCCCCAGCACAGGCGGGCCACAGGTGCAGATTACAAAAAACATCCTCAGGGGATTCTCCATCTTAAAACTGAGCAACGTTGACCAGAAAGCCAGTAACTCCTATTTCTGTGATGTCATGCTAACAGAGAAAATACAGGGCAAATGTGGAAATGGCACCAAACTGACTGTGCATGGTAAGGAGTGTTTGGGAGTGACAAAAAAAGGAGTGATAGAAAACAGACTTGATGTGTGCAAGATTAAAAAAAATTTTCCTTCAGCCTTACTGCCTTCTCTCCCACTGCTTGTGTCTGCCAAAAGGAGGGTGTAAAGGAGCAGTGTACATTCATATGAGTAGGGGAGAGCAGGTACCACTTTTGTTTGGTGCTAACTATTTATGCAGCTGGACAGACTTCTCAGGGACAGTGAGTTTCTGTGAATCTAAACCAGTTCAGTTCATTGTGCTGCAGAACATTCACTATATATTTTATGAAATCCTAAATACTTATATATCAAAATATATGGCATCTGTATTTATATATTTATTTTAATATTTTTTCTTATTCTCCTCTGCAAACATTTGCAGAGTCTTTATGCCAAACTTAAAAGCACCCAAACCAAGATCCTGATAACATTTTTCATCATTTTCTTCAGTTTTTATAAACACATGGACTCTTGAAAAATGCAGTTTGGGCTTTCCTTCCAGTTTGTCAAAAGATGAACAGTAAATTCACACAGCAGTGTGAGTGTTTTTAGAGAGTGTACACAGAAGTAGGGATATGTGGAAGCAGAGTTTTCTTTCTATTTGATGGTAAAGTATTTTTCAATAATTTATAACTTTTCTCCATTTTCTAATTATGAATTGAATTTCCAGAATTCTGCTGGGCATATGGCCTCAGTGACTGATATACACCATTTCACGAGCCAAATTTTCTTCAGGTGAACTTTCACGAAAATTAGGTTAGCAAGTGCTAAAATGCCACAAAGCAGTTTTCTCTTTCCAGATTTCACATTGTGTTTAACAATTGCGCAACAATTCTTCAGAGTTCCTAAAACAAACAGTGATCAAGGAAATTCTATTGACAATTGCACCATATGGTAGTTTTAGCCTGAAAAAAAAAAAAAAAGAAAAAGTTGTCTGAGACTTGGTGAGATAACTGTCATTTACATTGCCTTTTCTACATAACACATGTTTTCAGATATCCCACTTCTACTAAACAGAGAATCTTATTTACTTTCCATTGCACAAGTAATTTGCAACATGTTAAAAAATCTCATGTCTGGAGTAAAAAGAGAGAAGCTTTACTCCTGAAAAAAAACCAGTAAAAGAAAATGTGATGAAAACAAAGATAATTGTCCTTTTTGGTCAGTTCTCACTAATTCTTCAAATTCAATCTTATCAAAAACCATTTTTTTTCTATTTCAAATACTTAATTTTCCTTCTCTTTTTTTCCAGATTTGAAATGCAAAGACTGCACAACATCAGATAAGATCTGGTGGGGTTGGTTCCTTCTTTTTGCATATACCATCTTGCTCACCACAGCTATCATAGCTTTTGGTGTAAGTAATAACTTCAAAAACAATTAATACAAGTCTAAAGATGGATAACATCCTCTGTTAGAAAGAAACAATATGCAAATTAGACTGAGTATTCACCTGTGATAAAGTAAAAAGTCCCTCTATTTTCTGTTAACTAAACAGTTAGAGGCATAGACCCCACCCTGGTTTGAGGGCATGGCCATGAAAAAAAAAGGGAAGCCGTGACACAAACAAATTACAAGGAGGTTTTTTCTGAGCTTGCTGAAAACAAGGAAGCTATTTTCTATGTTGCTGGCTGATCTGGTTACTTTTACCTGGAAAGAAAAGAGAAAACAAATGCCGAAAGTGATTCATAGTTTGAAACACATCCTGCTTGTTTCATGCTTCTGAACACCAGCTCCTAATTTTATGAGCTTCTCTGGACATACATCACTGTCTGCTCATCTTTTGTCTTACCCATGTTCTGTCCAACCAACCAGTCATGCCAGGGCTTTTTGCCCAGCCCCACCCACTAGCTGGTTTGGGCCACTGCTAGATATTTACCTGGCCAGCAGTGCAACACCCTGACAGCTGGAATACTTGGAAAGACTTTTGTGAGAGAAGAAGAAAACACCTGTTTGTATATACAAAAATGTCTACACCTAGAGTGAGTTCACATGCTTCCCATTGTATTTTAAAAATCCTTCAGTCTTTTCTAGTTGAGATTCTATTCCTTACTTCAGAAAAAACTTCACAGTCATTTTAATCAAGTATTTTTTATGGAGACAAATCCTAAAGACAGTTGATGATCAGCTCTACTTTGATCCTACTTGGTAATAGTATTCATGTAAATGAAACCACTTGGAAACAAACAAACCAGTGTGGAAGCCAGCTGAGCTATGCCATAACCTGAGGCAAATAAGCATCACATGTCCTTGAAGCATGGATGACCCTACATTCCTGCCTAACCCTGAGTAGTACAACATTCTCTACTTATGTTTACAAGGTCTGTGCCTGGAAGTGTAATTCCAAATTTTAATTTATATGAGACCTCAAAAACTCCTTCTGCTTCACCAATATCTCTCCTCAAAGTCATTGCGGTAGAGTGTTAAAAAACACGTGCTAAATTGGATCAAGAAGGAATAGGTACCAAACTTACACAGGCTTAGGGGAACAGAACCCACCTCTGGAGGAATCAACATGGTTTAAACCAGTAGCTCTTCTAACTCCAGAGAGATGGATCTTTCAGAGAGCCAAATCCTGACTGAAAGGCAGAATTTCTTTCACTGTTCTGTCTTTCTTGGCTTGTGCTGCTTAAAGTTACTGCTACTTCAGTGTTACCGAATCTGGTATTCTGGCAACCATTCTCTCTCTGCTAATACTGCCAGACAGCCAAGCACATCATTATCGCTTAAGACACAACATCAGTGACATAAGTTACAAGAATAACAAAGATGTTCTGATTGCCTTTCTAGGTCAAGGTTTAGGGTTTGTTTTCTTTAACAACCAGTTGTTAAGCACTGTTACCTCAAAGCCACAACAAAATGAGAAGTGTTCACAGAACTCAGGCAGTATGAGACAAGATATGAGTATTGAGTGGTAACAGTGAACCCATGCCAGAGAGAAATGCGGTAAAGAGTCAAACCTTGCTAAAATACAACAGCAGCACAAGCCTGACAAAGGATGTATTGCATCTGAATATACAAAGTGAGCCAGCCAAGTCTCTCCCAGAATTAATCACTGTGAGCACAATCAGCAAGCCGCAGCAGTAAACTGGGAGATGGATTTTGCTTTCTTCATAGCAGTCCAAATGCTGCTGGTCTAGATTTGTGGTTAAAACACTGTTGATATCACAGCAGTAATTTGGCTGAGCAGTGCTTGAATGGCATCAAGGCTTTCTCTGTTTCTCACTCTGCTGCTCCAAAGAGGAGGCTGGGGGTGGGAAAGAGATGCTCAGCAATAAAAGCCAGGGTAGGGGAGTTGCTTTTGAGTCACCTATTGCTCAGAGACTGGCTGGGCATTGCTTTGTTGGATGGAGGTGGTGAGTGATTTCCTCCACATCACTTGTGATTTTTTTGTTATTTTGTTTGTTAGGTTTTTGGATTTCTGGGTGGTTTTTTTTTGTTTTCATATTTTTTTTCCCCTCTCTCCTTCACCTGTTAGATTCTTTTTATATTGGTGCATGAGTTTTTTTGATTTTGTTCTTCATATTCTCTCCCCAGTCCCAATCTGGGGATGGAGAATTGAGCAAGCAAGCCACTCTGCAGATACTTGCCTACTGGCTGGGCTAAACCTTCTGCAAAGAACACTGAAATTTATAAAGTTAGGAACTTTCAAAGGTCATTTCTTTACCAAATGACAAATGTTTCCTGCCATGAAAATGTACATTGTGTCAAAATCAGGCTACTAACTAAAGAAAGCGGGACTGGATAATTCAAAGGTCCTTTGGCCCTTATAGTCCACTGCTTAAATCCAGTGTGTCATGGCTGACTAAAGACAGCTTCTGTACACCCCTCAAAAACAAGTCTGACCTGCCTCTTCTGAGTCTAGGTCCCACTCAGCTGTTCCCTTGCCTCTTACTTTTGCCAAACTCTCTCAGGGCTTACAAGTCTGGAGTAGAACACAGCAAGGCACTGTCCCAACAACACCAGTGCCTGACAACAGCATCATTACAAGTGCTTCCTTGGGGATCCTCCCCAAAAGAAGACATCTCCAAAAATCCCTGTCTATTCTACCTAAGAATCAAGAATTAAAGAAAATATCTCTCCCACCCCTCCCATACCCTATTTTTTTTCCAAAGTAACAGCACACAAACATCTTGAAGGGTAATACTGGAAAATGGAGAAGCATTAGATGAAACCACTGGTACACAGATACGCTTTCAGCCCACTTCTTGCATACAGTATGAATCACCCTTACTCTGCTACCTGTGAAGGCCTAAACTCATCATATAAGATGCTAATCAACTGAAATGAATGAATCTAACACTGTAAGATATTAATTCTAAATAACTTTTAACCAAAATATACCATAATTATTCTGCTGCATAATAATGGCCCACCATCTGACTATATTACACTTTTTTATCTGGTTAGAACCAAATAAGCTATAAAAAAATAGCTACGTACGTATGAGTAACTTAGCTTACATATTACTAACATTTTTACTACTGAAAATAATAGCTACTAATAGTCTATGAAAATTCATGAAGGTGTAGTTAAAATTAATTCTTGCATTTCATTTTGACTGCATTAATATGAATAACAACTTTTAAACCAATTCAGAATAAACACTGGACTGATATCCCAGTGAAGTTAGCCACGGGTTCTCTAAACAAATGAGGTATCTGATGGAAACATTTTTACTGCCTAACAATGTATGTTGTTGTGCCTGTTGCAACAGATTCACCAGTGCCATACAAAGTGCAAGAATAAGCTGAGAAATACAGATAGCAGCGCTACCATGCAAATTGAATGGATTTATGACCAGCCATCAAGACCAGTTAATGATGGGTTTAGTCAAGAATATGAAGACATGTCAATAATAAGGAGTCTATGTGACACTGGAAGGGAGATGATATGAAAAAGAAAGTGCATGCCATTGTAACCAAGATATGAGCGTGCGTGATGCTATGTCTATCAAGGTGGAAAAGAAACATACATAAAAATCTCTCCATTAACCTGGAATGCTTTTTGTTCATGTATTTATTTCAAGTTAAGGAACTTTCTACTCCATACACCTACAAATGAAATGAGCATTAATCTATATAACTATCTTAAAAATACTGTGCAAGCTAAACGTATTCAAACCTCTTTCAATGCCAACATATCCGACCATGTAAACTGGTTTTTTTCTACTTCAAACAAAAGCACACAGTTATTTTTTTTTTTCCCCCCCAGGTTAAGGCAGCTTTTTTGCTTTAAAAATGCAATTCTGTAGAACAGTATCTGCCCACTGTAATGACAGATTGTCAGAGAGGAATTCCTCACACACTCCCAGGGCACTGTCTGACATTGTTACTAACTCCTTTCATACCCTCCACTCTTATAAATCCCTGCAATTCCTTCCACTCTTAGGTATTTATCCAGCTATGCCATCTTGTAATGCACATTTTCATTCCAACATAAAATACCTAATGCCTTTTTAAAAGTCATAGCTTATCTGTTTTTTAAAGAAATATTAATTACCAAAATAATCTTGACAGGTAGATAGGCTACATGGCTTACTGCTGTAGGGCTTATGTGCCATATCTGGGACCGTAACAGAAATTATTTGGATTAAAAATGTGTATTTTAAAGTGCTTAGAATACTTGTGGAATCTAAGGAACTAACAATACACTAAAGATGCATAGAAAGAGATATCATAATTTGCATAGCACTTGAGGAAATGCAGTCTTGACATAGTTAAATATGTGTGACCTGAAGGAAATTTTTTTTTCACTCTCAAATACTGAAAGCTCAATATTGTGTTTCAAAGTTGCTTACAATTGTAAATATGTGAAAGGAAACAGTTAATAGAATAAAATGAGAGGTTACAGCCTTGTACTTTAATTGTGCTGTAAGAACTGATACATGCTGCTGACTGGATTCAGCTTCATCACCAGCCCTTTTTTCTGAAATTCTTCCTTTCTGTAACAGTAAAGATGCCAAATAAATTTAAGAAATTTATCCGAGCATTTGTTTTTCTGGTGAAAGTGCTGGCTACCACACTTAGACAAAGTGAGAAGTGACTTTCAGAGTGAAAGATCGACTGTGAGCATTCAGATAGGGAAGAACAGTCATGAAGCATCTTTTTAAAAATTATTATTATTTGGACATTGGGAAGTAAATAATGGTTCTCCCTCCTTCTCTATCTGGGCACTGACTCCATTGGCAGTCATACATATTCAGGTCTACAGTCATTAAACTGGATTTTAATTGTGGATGTAAATATGTAGTTCATTTCTTTTCCAGCGAAACTTACCTCTTCAGGAGCACTTCAGATGTCCTATTTTGAAACTCTTTAAAAAAATGAAATACTTATTGCATATAATACAAGCCTAACCTTTAATTTTAAAGGTTTTAAAATCATAAATTGGGTTAAATATTCAGGGGTTAAGTACACTGAATGTTAATATATTTAACATAGAGCTTTAAGGGCAGACATAGCCCTCATAGCTATATAAGATATATAAACTAACTCCATCAGTTTAGATGTGAGGTGTGAAGCCTGTCTGAGCCATAGATGCAGTTCTTTGAAGAAAAAAAATGAAGGAAGGAGCCACTGAACCAAAGTCACCTCCAAGTACACAAAGCACAGAGGTCAATGCCTACAGCAAAGCCTTTCAGCTCTGACATTTTGCCAAAAATTGACAAGGCTTCATACCTAATCCAGCACACAACCAGTAGGTGCATTTAAAAAGCATCTAATTCAGATAACTCATATATCTAAATTGGACAATTTTCTTTCCACTTGGTAATACTGCCTTCACTTCTGATCAAATGAAGGTCAGTGTGATTTCTGCAGTTTTTCACATGCTTCTCAGAAACAGATGAAAGTTGCTTCGAAAGAAGTTGGACATAAATTTCCACTCTGAAAGGTTAAAAATTCAGCAAGTTCTGGGGAACTGAAAAAACGTAATTTGTAATATGTTATATCATCTAACACCAACAGTAAAGATGTTATTTGTTATGTTCCAGTCACCAACATCATGGATTGTTATGGAAGCATACCACAGAATGAAACATCAGGACAGAATTCAGAATAAGTTTAAAACACAAATTCTTAATATTAGATATGTGTAATATCCCTTTTTGTTTTTATTTTTTTTTTTAAAAAAACATATTATAATTAAAAACTTTAGTATTTATATGAAATATAAATGGACTGCAGTAAGTCAGAGAATGACAGAACCGCTGGTTAGTGGGGACCCCTGAAGATCATAAATTCCAACACCCCTACTTAAGATGGAAAAGGTTGGCCAAGACCTTGTCCAGATGGCTTTTGAGTATTTCCAAGGAAGGAGACTTTCCTGATATTCTGATGGACCCTCTCGTGTTTTATATTGTGCCTATTGCTTCTGATCCTGTCCCTAGGCACCACTGAACAGAGCCTGGCTCCGTCATCCACAGGTATTTATACAAACTGATAAAATGCCCCTGATCCTTCTCCAGGATACACAATCACAGCTCTCCCAGGCTCTCCAGTCCTCCTTAATCATCTTCATGGCTTGCAGATCACTCACTCCAGAAAGTCCATAATACTCCCATCCTGGGGAACCCAGAACGGGAGAATGCATTCCAGATCTGGTCCAGACTCTTCTGAGTACACTGGAAGGACCCTCATCCTTGAACTGCTGGCAGTGCTCTGCCTCAGGCAGGGCAGGATGCTGTTGGATGCCTNTGTTTTTCTGGTGAAAGTGCTGGCTACCACACTTAGACAAAGTGAGAAGTGACTTTCAGAGTGAAAGATCGACTGTGAGCATTCAGATAGGGAAGAACAGTCATGAAGCATCTTTTTAAAAATTATTATTATTTGGACATTGGGAAGTAAATAATGGTTCTCCCTCCTTCTCTATCTGGGCACTGACTCCATTGGCAGTCATACATATTCAGGTCTACAGTCATTAAACTGGATTTTAATTGTGGATGTAAATATGTAGTTCATTTCTTTTCCAGCGAAACTTACCTCTTCAGGAGCACTTCAGATGTCCTATTTTGAAACTCTTTAAAAAAATGAAATACTTATTGCATATAATACAAGCCTAACCTTTAATTTTAAAGGTTTTAAAATCATAAATTGGGTTAAATATTCAGGGGTTAAGTACACTGAATGTTAATATATTTAACATAGAGCTTTAAGGGCAGACATAGCCCTCATAGCTATATAAGATATATAAACTAACTCCATCAGTTTAGATGTGAGGTGTGAAGCCTGTCTGAGCCATAGATGCAGTTCTTTGAAGAAAAAAAATGAAGGAAGGAGCCACTGAACCAAAGTCACCTCCAAGTACACAAAGCACAGAGGTCAATGCCTACAGCAAAGCCTTTCAGCTCTGACATTTTGCCAAAAATTGACAAGGCTTCATACCTAATCCAGCACACAACCAGTAGGTGCATTTAAAAAGCATCTAATTCAGATAACTCATATATCTAAATTGGACAATTTTCTTTCCACTTGGTAATACTGCCTTCACTTCTGATCAAATGAAGGTCAGTGTGATTTCTGCAGTTTTTCACATGCTTCTCAGAAACAGATGAAAGTTGCTTCGAAAGAAGTTGGACATAAATTTCCACTCTGAAAGGTTAAAAATTCAGCAAGTTCTGGGGAACTGAAAAAACGTAATTTGTAATATGTTATATCATCTAACACCAACAGTAAAGATGTTATTTGTTATGTTCCAGTCACCAACATCATGGATTGTTATGGAAGCATACCACAGAATGAAACATCAGGACAGAATTCAGAATAAGTTTAAAACACAAATTCTTAATATTAGATATGTGTAATATCCCTTTTTGTTTTTATTTTTTTTTTTAAAAAAACATATTATAATTAAAAACTTTAGTATTTATATGAAATATAAATGGACTGCAGTAAGTCAGAGAATGACAGAACCGCTGGTTAGTGGGGACCCCTGAAGATCATAAATTCCAACACCCCTACTTAAGATGGAAAAGGTTGGCCAAGACCTTGTCCAGATGGCTTTTGAGTATTTCCAAGGAAGGAGACTTTCCTGATATTCTGATGGACCCTCTCGTGTTTTATATTGTGCCTATTGCTTCTGATCCTGTCCCTAGGCACCACTGAACAGAGCCTGGCTCCGTCATCCACAGGTATTTATACAAACTGATAAAATGCCCCTGATCCTTCTCCAGGATACACAATCACAGCTCTCCCAGGCTCTCCAGTCCTCCTTAATCATCTTCATGGCTTGCAGATCACTCACTCCAGAAAGTCCATAATACTCCCATCCTGGGGAACCCAGAACGGGAGAATGCATTCCAGATCTGGTCCAGACTCTTCTGAGTACACTGGAAGGACCCTCATCCTTGAACTGCTGGCAGTGCTCTGCCTCAGGCAGGGCAGGATGCTGTTGGATGCCTTTGCCATGAAAGAAAGCATATTGCTGGCTCATGGTTATTGTGCTGCCCCTCAGTACCTCCTCAGGGGTACATCTGTGCAAAGCAGATGCAGGAACTTGCCCATTTCTTCTGAGATACTGTTGGGGGCTAGATTTGGTTTTCTTTTTCTTTTCTATAGAATTTTTTCCCACAAAGTCGCCAGGAGACTAATGGCTGGGTACTTATGGGTGCTTAACCTAAACAATACGAACGGCTAGGAAGGTGTAGCACGGGGGCTACACCCTTCTTTGGTCTCAGGGAGTTTTCTCTCCGGGGGATGGGAAAAAGGTGATACCTGATACCGCGAGGTTTTGGGAGATAAAGGGCAGGGGTGGGGACAGCTTCACTCTCCTGCTCTCCGTATCGGAGAGAGAAGACACAGGCTACTCCTGCTGCANCTCAGACCAATTCCGCAGCCTGCCCAGATCTCTCTGGACCATGAGTATATCTTCAGTTACTAATGACTTAAAACAAGAACCTCAAGTTCATGACCCAGTATCTAAATGATGCAGACAGAATTCCTGATAATTTTAGTAGGACTCGAGTTTGCCTTCAAATCACTTAAATATATTCTCTCATAGGAAACGTGGACAAGCGAAAGGAAAATAATAACTGAAATAGTAACTTCCAATCACTGGTATTAAGGATTATTAAACACACCCTCAGCTAGACTTTAACAGTAATTACAGATTTCAAGATGCATTCTGTGGAAAACTGGACAGAAACACTTCATTGGACCCCAGAAATATATATATAATAATAGCATGCATGCCATATAGTTTCCCTAGAGAAATGAAAGAAAACGGAAAAAAAAGACTGAAATTAATGTTCGTAAGGAAAGCAAGACAGGAGAAACAAAGGGTAGTGATATGCATATGAAGAACTGCTCTTGAAGAAATAAAGTATCTGTCCAGGCATCAGATATCCACGGATGTACCTGCATCTGGATGGTGAGCATTACTGCTTAGTCCAATACTCCCAGCCAATTGCTATTTTTATTAACTAACAAAGTAACTGTTGTATATTTATAGTGATCTTCATTTTGAATCTCTGCACATCAACAAAGGTGACCAAAGTTTTCAAGGTCAGAGCAGAGTTCAGAGCCTAGAGTCTTTTAGGAAAACAGAGGTCCTAGAAAATATAGAATCATTACATTTCTGAAATATGGAAAACTATGAAATCCAAGAATAAAATAGTTTCTTAGGATTTGTATGTCCTGTTTAAACACAGAAAAGTACCTTAGCATATCCTTAGCATAATCTGAAGAATCTGAAGAAATATCAGCACAGATATGAACGGGTGCTTTGTAATAAAAAATACTTTCATTCTCATGAGAAAATATAACTTTAGCCTGTCTCACCTTCTAGTTTTGACTGTCTGTACTAAGGATTTTCAAAACACATCACGAAATCTAAATCAAAAAAACAAACAAACCAAAACAAATGGTTTCCCAGACAACACAGCCATCAGAACTGCTAAGGTTTTAGCAAAAATGGAACCTTCTATTTAAATTCTAAGTATTGTTTGCAATCATCTTCATTGCAACACTTATCAACAGCATCATGGTACAAAGTAGGTATGAATTTTTGCAAGTTTCATCTCCTTCTGCTTTTTAAGGTATTAGTAACTTTTTTTAAAAAAATAGTTATGCCATCTATTTGCGTAGCAAGTCTATCAGAAGACAAAATTCTGTTGAGTGTAAGTTTTGCCTTCAGCCACTGAAGGACTACACCTAAAACACATCTAAAAGAAGAGAAGCAACAGAATCTAAAGTATTCTTGAAATTAAAAATCCAGCTATTCAATTGGGGTTTATTTTGAGAGAGAGATCATTTATTTTCAACTCCACTTATTTAGAACCTGGTAAAGAGGACTCTCTAATATCTTACGCTTTTGCAAGAAAAATGAGGTGGCAAGGATCGTTTTTCAGCACATCTGATTTATGACAGTCTAACAAAAAATTCCAACTATTACGATAATTAGCTAGTAAAGATCCCTATCAACTGAAGAACTTGTGAAGTGGTAAAAACCCCCTGAACTTCCTCCATTCAAAGAGGATCATATTCACTCCCTGAAGAATAGTATTGTAAATAGAAAACAAAATCTAAGAGGCCCTGATCTTGTCAGATTTCTCAGTTTCTCTGAGTGAAAAAGAGCTGTTTCAAGATTTCACCAGCATTCCAGGACAGTTATTACCATTGAATCAGAGCCTTTGACCACAGCAGATCAGCATGAAAGAAGCAAAATTTTTAACAGCATTATCAACTACTGCAATTCATGCTGGAAGCTATCCTCTGTACAAATGAGAATGCAAATGGGCGACACACCGGTTACAAAGGTAACTTCTTTCAGTTTTACATGCAAAAATGCTTTCCTAAGATCTGAAAATCATACAAGCTATCCTGTATATCACTGTCACTGTATCCAGAACCTCACATATTTAGAAACAAATGCTGTTTTAAAATGAATGTAAGCTGCTTCACATCGATTTTTTTTTTATTTCTTTCATTATCAATAACAGTAATAATTAAATCCCTGCACATGATTTCTAATGTGATGCAATCTACATATCAATATAAATCTGGTGGTTACTTGCTGAAGAGGCTTTCAAACAGCTATAAAAGATTTTTTTTTTCTTAGCCTCAGGTTTTTCAGTTGTTTTTAGTAATTCTAAAATTTCATACATGCTTGATTCAACCTCCAATTTTGACCTTTTTTCTTTTTTTACTTATTATTAAATCAGCTTAAGCCCCACACTTATAAACCAAACACTCTGATTTACATAAAGAGTTGCAGATTTTAGCATTTGGGAGACTGGAAATCCTGGACTTACAGTAGTCAATGCAACGTGAATGGTAAAGTAACAAGATATGTGAATCTCAGTTCATTACCCACTGACTCTCATCAACTCCTCTCCAGTAACTGATAGTAGATAATCAGATCATTACAGCATTCCAAGACCCCTGTAAATAAACTCTTGACAAAAGTTTCAAGAAAATATATTTATTTAATTTTGGCAGAGGAAGAAAACAAAATAAATAAAACAATTTTTACATCCCTCTTTATAAGTTATTTTTATAATACATTTCTGCTAAAAATTTCAGTAGTATTTAATAAAATTTTTAAAGAAAATATTTAACTTCCACATTAGAAGTTCTTTTAATGTGACAAAATACATGAGTGCAAATGTTTTATTTTCTTGTGGCTAGCACTTAATTTTTAAGTCCTTTGGAACAGTGTAAGTTGTATTTCAGATCAGTAATACTACGAGCATCCAATTAATATTCAGAACTAATACACAGAATTCTGTTAAGTGAAAAATACAGACTGTAATTTTTCATGATGTAACATCAATTCTGCTCTCAAATAACACTGAAAAAGACTTTTCCAAATTTCTGTAATTATGACAACACAAGCTTTTTACAAATCCCACATTCAAGTCCCTAGCTGAAGTAAAATTAATCTAAGTGTAACCTTCTCAAAACAAGACATCCACCAGGCATGTCCAGCTCCCGTTCTGACATGTTTATACAGCTCCTTGGAGTGCAGCTGATACTTTCTTGCAGAAGCAGATGCAAGTCCATTGGGATTTTTATTTTTATGAACAGGAACTGGAGCAGCAATCCCTGAGATCCTCTAGGATGTCTGTAGCTGTGTTTTGACAGCCATCATGTTTTGCTAATTTTCTATGAGCCATTTACTCAAACCAGTTTTCTTTCAATAAAAAGCGTACAGCATCGTCAAAGCCATTTTGGTACAACGATTCCATTTTCTCCTGGTCTGGTGGGAACAAAGCTTGATTAAGTCTTACTAAGTTGGCCAGAGACAGCTGCAACAGAGCAAGAAGCCATAAATTAGTTTATTAACACAACTTATCTAGATGTGACTGTTCTGTCATCTGTTTCATGGAGCATATGTAAAATGAAAAGACCGGCATGGCTGTGTCTACACCAGGAATTAACCACGTCCAGGGTCACTGTTGAGTGCCAGGACAAACTGGCACAAACAGCCCACACACACAGAGTTAAATTCACAGCATCCAAGACAGGCTGTCTGCCGGTGAAACCGTCCAAAGTTTCTGAAACACTTTAGCTTTGGAAATACTCCTGAAACTGTCTCGCAGAGTAGTAGCTGGCACATGTTAAATGTGTGCAAGGAAATATTTTGACAATTTACTAGTGCAAACAACCACATACTTGGGAACATTCAATGTTCAACATATGACTATAAATGTATCTTGTATTACCAACAAATTAAGAACTATTCAGCATCTTAAGTGGTCACTCTGATCTCATGTAAAAAGATTTTGGAACTTTATTCTTGAATACAGACTTTATTAAATTGTCTACAACAGACTAAAAATATATTTAATAGTGTTCAGAACAATTTCTTTATATAATTAATACTTAGCCACATTATTATAAACAATTTTGCAAAACAGTATCAAAATCATCCTCATTATTTGAAGTAAGCAATTATTCAAATTCTGACACTAGGAGATGGAGAAACAGAAAACTATTCACATACCAATATAGATAAATTAAGATGTACAACTTTTCAATTTATGCAGATTACAATATTGCTGAAATGAAATTATTCTTAGTGATCATTTTTACAGCCCTAAAAGCAGAGGTGCTTCAATTCGAATAGTTTAAGATGTTGCCTGGGATTCTGCACAAGTCTGCACATGACCCCAGAAGCAACGTAACTGCGATTAGTTTTCTGTCTAAAATAATCACTAGCTCATTTTTCATCTTCTAGATACAAAACACAACCAAGAAATATACAATGATTGCATATATTGCCAAGATATATGCAATCAATAATCTTGTACTTTACAATCTTCACCAAGTACTATCATGCTTAATATCTCTATGTGAAACATTACAAAAACTCAAAAATTGGTCCAACTGAGAAAGGTATTATATAACACTAATTTTAGTAAAATAAAGAAAACATTAAAAACTTCCAAGAAAGGAAATTTTAAAAAGTACTTATTATTGTTAATCTTTCTTTCTACTGGAATATTGTTGACCGCTAGATCTACCACTATTCAGTATTTTCTTTCAGCATATTGAAGAAAGCAAAACTGTGGTTAAAGTTTGTGAGACAAAGGTTGCGAAGACAGAGATGTCAACATTGAAAAGGAGGCAATAAAATTCAGTTTCATATTTCAATATACAGAAATGTTTCTGCAACTTCTAACAAAGCTTCTGTAAAAGGATTGTAGTCACAAATGTTCACAAGCTCTCTTGTGCAATCCAGTCACAAGTCATGGTATATACCATTTCAAAACGTACAACTTAAACTTGCATTTTAAATTCAGTTAGAGCAACTGATTCCAGTAAGTATGAAGAAATGTTCTGCAGCTGTCCTCTTCTGAGGTAATCCACTTTATTTTTTTCTACAAACATTCTGCCTAGTCAAAGACAGATGATACGTAAAGAAAACCTAGTATTATTTACACTGAACAGCCTGTTATAGTTTGCTCGATTCTATACTAGATCAGTGGTTTTCAAACTTTCTTCCTTATTCTACATTCTCCTTTCCTTGTGTTTAAGAAAAGGTTTAACCTCCATTTGCAAAGCAGAAAATACCAAAACTTTAAGTAAGCTGATACATAGGCACAGAATAGGCACTTAAATATGAACAGAACTGCGGAAGTGCTTTTTAGCGTTTTCAAGTTAATAAACAAGCAACTTACCATCATATCTTGTTTTGCCAACTTAACATACAGGTCCACACGCCCTTTATCTTGTGGGCAGATATCTAATCGACCGCTGAAAGGGGAAATTGTCACAGTTCTTCCAACAGGCAAGATAGGAAGGCCATTGGTAAGACCACCATCAACCCACTTCTATGGGAAAATAGAAATATTTTCAAAGTAATACCAGTACAGAATGATCATAATGCACTACTTTACCCTTGCTGACCCTGCCTTCTCCATTCTCAAGAAAACTTAGAAGTTTCCCTTTAAGAATACAATGAATAAGCTTCAGCATGTGTCAAGTATCAAGGAACTGACAATCTATACACAGAAATTTGAATCAATGAGCATTTGACACAATGTACAAATTTGCATGTAAGGTATTTATCAAGCTACTTATAAGTCTTTTCAGTTAATTAGAAAATAAAATGCCCCATATGAAAATTTTTCTCAACACATACACGAAAAGACAAGACAATATTACACATAAACAATATCATATAATGTAAACTCCTCTAGAACATTATTTTGATGACAATAGGAGCTGCACAATCTGTATGAGCAGGTACTTTGACTGCAGAAGCTAAACCATACATGACTCCTCTGCTCTTCTGTGATTTTTCTTCCAGAGCCTCATTTCTTCTTACATACAATGAACAAGACAGCAGTAGCTGAAGGATAAGGATGGGAAGGAGCTGAACAACTATGACATAAGAGGGAGCAGACTTAAGTCTGCTGCAGGAGCTGAATATAGTGAAGAACAAGATCTAGGGGCCAAATTCCATTCCAATATAAACAGGACAGCTGCAACATCTCTTGTTAATACATTTATACCTTCCTATTTCTTTCTGTGCTTACAGGTACAGCCCAAAATTCAACACCAGTCTGCTGACTAGATGGATTCACTGACATCATACATGAGGTCTGTTGAGCAGATGCATCTCAGTGAACTTTACACATCTAAAGTCAATTACTAATCTACACTTCATCATCAAGGGAGAGAAAACACTTCTAGCACATGATTCACTTTATCATAAAGTAGGTGTTTATACCGCATTCTAACTGTGCTGAAAAAGTGCTTTTGTCTTCACTAATTATAAAGGAAACAAATATTACCTACATGAGATGTAGATTACTGCAGACACACAAAGCCAGGCAAGCCGAAATGCTGTAAGGAATAATAAGATTCACCTCTGTTTCTTAAGAGTTTCACCTCCAGGATATCATCCTCAAGTTACACTAATACAAACCACTAAAAAGAAATGACCAATTGTACTAGTACTCTTCAGCACCAATCAAGCAAAAGACTGCTTTCCTGATGTAAGGGATGCTTTATGTAACCATCATAAATGGCAAAACAATGCCACTTCAGCATCACAATTCCTGAAAACACCACAGGAACTTAGTCACAGAAGTTTAAAAAACAAACGTCAGCAACACTGAAACCAAAAAACCCTCTCACAAAAAGTAAATTACTGGCTGTTGCCAAGGCAGTAGCTCTCAGTGCAGGTAGTGCTATAACTCCATAACTGGAGCATTAACTGGAGCATTAACTCCAGTTACAGTGTTTGTTCTTCAGAAGCCCCCGAGATTCTCAGAGGTCCATCACTTATATAGATCCTTCTCAGCTGTGTCCTTTACTCTCACTTAAAGCAAATCTTATTTTAATTTTATACAGACTTCTCCCAGTGCCACACTTGGCTTTCCCTGTGAACTCCAGCATCTGGTGACATGCTGAGTTACTCTTTAACACACGGATACATAGCAAGTGGGGGGGTAGTGGTGGTACCTATCCATTCATCTGTGTGTTTGTCTGCATACACAGTCCCCCCACACCACTCTTTTCTTCACTCTCTCAGATCAGTTTTATGCTCCTCATCTCAAAATCTAAGCTACAAATATTAACATTTAGTAGTTTCTATGGTCCTTTTCATCCTATTATTTCATTATATGCTATAGCTCCTGACCCTTGACATTAGCTGATGGCAGTACCCACAATATACCGCTAAATTCCGTCACTCTGCACAAACATCGAATTTTCCAATGAGGAGTGAGATTGTTTCACCTTAGAAAAAGAGGGAAAAAAGAGTAAAAATCCAGAATCACTCACAGCTATCTTTCAGATTTCTCAAACTCCCACTACAGCTTTGCTGTGAGTAAAGCTGCAACATACCAGAATATTTCTAGCACCAAGGCTTTTTCGTGTCTGTCTATAAATAGTAATGTATTATTGATTTACGTGCAATGTTCCTTGGAGTACTAGGTGTCTTTTTGTTGCATTTCCTACAGTGAAAAGTACAGTGGAATCTCTGTGTAAGCCATGTCAATGACACCATAACAAATGGCATTATTGATGTTTTTCATAAGTATAATTTAGTACTTCTAAAACTTACAAGTTCTCACATTTTTAAAAATTATGATTACTTATTTTTCCCCTTCCCCCCTTACGTAACTTCAATACTTACCTGAAAATCTAAACATTTACTAAGGCACGGGCAATTGCTGTTAATTTAGTACTATTTTCTGTAGATCCTGTTACCTTCTTTTGAGCATTTGACAGAAACTGCTTTTCACTCAAAAATATTTTAGCTCATGTTTTCTAGTTGTAAAACATTTATAAAACATTTATTTGCTGCAAAAAGACAAGTGAAGCACCAGCTTCTCTTAATTGCACCAATCAATTCTTGAAAAATGCTTCTTAGCTGATGAGACAAATTCCTGGTGGATTCTGAAAAAATTTCACTAACGCTCTAAAACAACGCAAAAACAGAGGAAGTATTTTTGAAGTAACTTGCAATGAAACCCAAACCAGACAATGACATTAAGGATTGACCTAACAGAACCCATCCACTTACCAGCAGATGGTTTTTGCAAAGCTATTCCATGAGAACTACAGTCACACCAACTACAGACTCATCAGCAGACACAGACAACTCCATCATCTGCGGATCCTCATCTGTCTTGAAAATTAACCTTGTCAGAGACTCAAAGAACACCAAGTCAGAGAAAGACAATTTCACATGGAGGAAGTTTGCAGGAGTGTTACTGGAAGCTTAGTTCCAGGATACCTGAAATCCCCAACCCTGGCAATAAACTAGTCCTATCAGGTTAAGGCCATTAACAGACTATAAATTCCCATATGTCATCTTAGACTTCCTCCTTATCAGATTATTTTCTGGCTCACTAATCAGAAAACATACTATGAGCAGACTAATGTTCTGTCCATACTAACATGAAATTTATCTCATTCATCCGAAGAATCTAGCTCGCAGGCATGCATATTTACAGGTAAACTAGCTAATCCCCTGTGAAGCCAAATGCTTCCCAAAAAAATTCTCTTCCTAAAAATAAAACTAAAGTGCAATGTTTACCCCTGGGTGCAGTCTCTGTAGGCATATGGGCAAGTTCGCAACATGTTTGACTAATTCAGCAGAAGAGCACTATACTCCCTTACTTACCTGCACAATGGTAGATGGTGACATAGCACAAACTAACACGGTGAAATGCCTTTTAGAAACAGTCCTCAGTGACCTGGTGGTGTGTGTCCAGGTGACACATGTAGCCCAGAGAAAATACAGATCAACTGTTCTAAAGTACAGATAAGGTCGGTAGACTCAAGTAGCTAGCAGGAAGTAATCTTGATTTCATGCTGCCATGGATCCATGGCCTAAGAACCTTACCTCCTGAAACCAGGGTAAATGCAGACAGACAGAACCTGGTCTGTTACATGAAGCTCTCAGGAAACTCGGAATATGATGCTCTATGATAGGTGACCTTGCAGAGCCAGGTCCAATCCACCTTACTGGGCTGCTGCTCTCATGTCTGGGTCATGACAGTACATGCCAGGTATCCAGCTCTACAGTGTGCACTTGGGTGTCCCTGCTACACACCCACAAATCCTTATTACCCACTATTCCAAACCAATGGAATGCTCTCACCCAGAACATCTGGGACTAAAGAATGCAAGTCAGAAGCATTTACAGGTAACAGTTTTCTCAAAAAACACCCCCCGAAAAACTCCCCAGTTCACCAATGCACTGTTTTTATAGAGTCTGAGAAAAGTCAGGGCAGTCATGCAGAACTAATTATTCCAACAAGTAACAATAAATGAAAGCAATCTCATCCCAGAAACTGCCTTTTCTGAATCCCACTAAAGGAGGGCAGCAAGAAGCTTTGGGAATGACAAGAAGCTTACAAGTAACAGAAGAACTAGTTTCCATGAAACTTGCATTGATTTAACTTTTGAATGCAAAAAATACTCAGGAATGAGAACTGTCCCCTAGAAAAAAGGCTGCGGTACAATACTGCAAGGCTAAAAAAAAGTCTGAAAAGGCTTCATTAAATATTACAATGTCTATGCAAATCATAATAGAACTGTTCATCCAGTAAAATGGGTTTTAAGTAACTTTTGGACAATGCTCTGAGCCAACTTTTCAATTTCTTAATTGAAAGAATACCATAAGAAATTTAATAATGACATTTTCTTCCCTTTAACTAATGGCAGAATGAACCTAAAATAGCCATATATTCCCTTTGAAATTGCACAAGTAACATACAGACTCAATCAAAAAAAAATCCAGGAAGCTGCAAGCAGTCTCCATTTAACTCAGGCTGTCAAACAATACTGATTTAAACCCTTCCAATATTTCAGCTGATATGTATTGCTATATCTATAATTCTAAAGATGACAAGCTTTCTGATATAATGACTACCTAGCTAGCAGCAAATACATATGGTTTTGTGGGGCTTTTTGGCAGGGTGGGCTGTGAGGGTTTTAAAGGTTCTAGAGGGATCATTTGTATGAATGGGGAACTGAAGTATCATGTATGTCTCGTAAGGAAGAAATAGCCATTTTCATGCTTTTAAAATGATTCCTAAAGTGCTAATATATTTATGTGAGAAAGACAAAAAAGTTGTTGGAGGCAGATGAGTAAAGACAATGGTAAAAAGGTTTTCTTATAAGAAATACAAAACATAGTACTGAAGTTGCTTTCCCTTAAGATAAAACAGTTACACCATAAATGAAGAATGTATAAAAAGAAAGTCTGTAGCTAATGAAAAATTACCTGTCCTTTAAATTCCACTGGCTTAATTCCTGCATACACTGGTATAAAACTACTTGCTAGCAGGACCTAGAGAGAAGACAGAAGATAGAATAGAGAAAAAAAATCAGAAATTACAACTAATTAATTTAGAGCCAATGCATATTTTCACATATATTTACCAGTCAATATATTAGCTCTACATAAATCCACCGTCATCTCAAAATGTCTTCTTGTTCTGGTATGTCAAAATATGATTAAAATGATTCAACAGGATTTGGGTTTTTATGACTTGACAGTGACAACTCTCAAAACAGAATATCAAAAATTAACTCAATGATTAATGTGATTTAAGAGTATGAACTTAGTTTTGCAAAATGTGAAGTAAAACTATGGTTTTTAAGAAATAAATATGCATATGATGAAAAAAAGCAGTATACTGTCAAAGAAGAAGCTGACCAAGTCATTCTGTTAGCATATTAATACAGAGTTTACTTTTCTAATAAATCAATTTTCAAAGTTTCAAAAATACTATGAATATCCTGGAAATTCACATATGTATACCTTTACCATTGTTTCTATTTATACATTCAAATATTAACAACCTAGTATTTCCCCTACTGGAAGGCTTCATTGCTGTATATAGCTGTTCTCAATTTTTGTTTTGATTTTTTTTTAGACCAGGACACCTCTTCTGTCATGTACAGCTGTGCATACACAGGTACACAGTATATCTAAAGGTATATACCTTTCTATCCATTCATAACAACCTACAAGACAGTGTGGGTATCTTCTCATCTTCTCTATACCTATGTATCCATTCATATATATATAAGCTATATATATATNAAGTGCAGTATGTAAGAATTTTTCATACACCTAAATAGGGAGAATATGCACACATTCGTGTGGTGGCAGGGAGGACCAACCTGGGAAACAGAAGCAGGTCACAAACTGGTGCATACACTGTGTGAAAGGTGAACAGGCGCAGAAAAAACCCACAATCCATTGAGATTATGAAAGAATATGCCTGAGCTGTTTTGGCTGGAATTACATTTATTTCTACACAATTTAAGCTATTTCAGTATTAAGCCCCTCTCCTCTGCTCCCCTAACAAGTTTTAATTAAGACTGTATATGTATGTCTTCGATTCCACTCTGAGAACTGATTTCCTGCCTATTTTTCTACCTAGTGATGTAGAACTTTGTCTGAGCTCAGTTAAAAAAGCTCTCTCAGTTTTCTAATGTGAAACTGCAGCATTTCTCTACCAAACAGGCTTTTGCTCACAAAAGCCTAAGACAAGATTCCCAAGTTCCCAACATCAGCTTCCTCTGCAGCCAAGCACTTTTTCTCCTCTCTTCCTCAACTCCCTATCATTGACATTGGCCCTTCTAAACTAAGAAAAATGTGGAAAAAAGATTTAGTGAATGGAGTCAAAACCAGGTGACTCCTGCAAAGTTCAAGCTCTTTTCAAGAGGACTGAAGAAAGCAGTTGTTCTTCTTATAAAGTCACTTAGATCTCCTGAGTGAGAAGAGGCAGTACAAGTTTGAAGAACAAACACCTTCAGTATTTCCTACCACTAACAGACCAACGTGGACTTCTAGGCACTGCCTTACTTTCCCAAACAAAATATTACCAGTGCTCTGTGCCTTGCTCGCTCACAAACACACAAATCATGCCTCTCTTCCCCCTCACCTCCAGTTTAAGAACTGCAAGTCTAGGAATGTTGATACAGGATGATTGTCTTCACATATAGGAAGACTATTTCTAAAGTGGGAGATTATCACCCGCCTTTCCAAGTCCACAGGGAATAGTAAAAAAAGATAAAAGCTTAGCATTGCAGCAACACACATTCAGTTTAGTCATTATGAAAAACTCTGGAACCATAAGGCTTGTTTGTTAAGCATTGAAACCAAATCCATACGAAGTTGAAAGATTTCTGGCAGGGGATACAGATGTTTTGCTGTTTATAAAACAGCAAATCTGCCCAGCAGTACCTTTATCCATGCCCTGGATGTAGGTCATGCCCAGGGCATGTTACAATAAAATAACCCAACAAGCTCTACCTTTCCCTGCTCCTGTGGCAGCCACGAGCATTCAGGCAGCTGTACTCATGCTACAGGCAGAGCTGAAGGCATGCACCAAAACAGGTATTAGGAGCTGGACTGAAAGACCAGACAGTATGAATGTATTCCAATAAGCAGTTATGTGTAATTTTATTACTATTATTCCAACCCACCCTACTGCTACCATATAGAACAAAAGAATAGAACAGAAATGGCTAAATCAGTGAAAAAAACTATTGAAATACTAGTAAAATATACATATTTCCAAGGTCACCCTGATGCTTCTAATCGTCTCCAGGTTAGAAAATTTCTCTGCAAAAACACATAAAGAATAAAAATCTCCATGCTTGCTACCATTGCATACTATAGCTAAAAATAACAGAGAATAACTTGAGACAATTTTTTTCACATAATTATATTTGCATGATGAAGTCCCATAAAGTTTGATGACTGCCCATGTAGAATATAATAGGGTCAAAATTTTAAAAAATATACTTTAAAGGCAAACTCCCAATGCACACTTTGAGGTTTTGTAAACAAGTGTCATTTTTTTTAAGTGATAACTATAAAGAAACTCTTATTAGCTCTAAGCATCCACAAGGATAGAGAAAGAAGGAATTCCTTCTCACTCTATTTCCTCCTTTATTCTGCTATATCTTACTATGTCTCCCACTAAGATACAAGCAATTTCTATAAAGAACATCTGCTTCACGTGCATCTGAATTGCTCCTACCATCTCGTATCAGCTTATGCATACAATCCTGATCCAAATGTAAAACATGGCATTCAGATGAAGAGAAGGGCAGTGAAAGATGTATTTTCCAGCTATAGCTAAAATACAGCTTACATACAGTACTTAGCATTACATTATAACTATTATCCACAAGCACCTGTAGGAATCGTTCCATTTTTTTAAAAAACTTCCCTTACTTTCTTTTGGGATGAAACATAATGATATCAGTGAAGTAAGAGATGCAAACACTTTGGCAGCATTTTGAAAGCCTCTACTGTGTTCTCATACACGGCAACAATTAGTTACCTGTTACTTTTAGAAACACTTTGCCTACAAGATAGAACTTGAATAACCAATGAAAGAAACACACACAAACACCAAATAAATTTTAGCAAAATTTGTAACGCTATAGGATAAAATCCTGCTTTAAACATCGTTTATATTATGCCTGTAGCACCACTGGGAGTAGAAGTGTTTACCTGAATAAACCAGTGATTTTACCGTACAATTAATAATATACTCTTAAGCCTTGAAGAATCTCCAGTGTTTTTATTTTTAACTGCCATATTCAACGTGATTACCTTAATGAGGTCCTCCCTGGAGGCAAAATTTGAAACCAAGTGATTTTCCCCACTCTTTGAGTTAGTGACTGACACATAGAGCCGGTTTTCAGCTATCTCATGAATATCGGAAGGAAGAATAGACTCTATGCCCTCCCTAGAAGAAAGAAAATGCTCAGCATTACTCACCACCATAATCTAAAAACCTTGCAAATGCATTAGGGGCGTGCACCCCACAGCACCTAAGAAATACGTACCCTCTCCATTTGTATTTGGAGAGCTTTTTAACCCAAAAATTATCTTACAGAAGCATTAAGATAGGTACCTAAGTGTTTTCATAAAATCATAACCAGGCGTTACAGCACCAAAGTTCAATCTTCTGACTTCCTCTGCAAATCCATAGGCAAAGTGCTTACATTTCTGGAAATGAAAAGCATTAACCATTAAGGATGTTTCAGTGATGAGAAGCACTTTCATCTGCAGTACCTAAAATACACTAGAGGTTAAAGTTTTAATAAAAGAGTTATTAGATCAAACTGAAGGATTTTCCCATATGTGCTTGGTTTGTAATAAGACATGCCTAATAAAATGCTGATCCTCTTCTAAGGATTAATTTGTAAGGAAAAAAAATCCCTCATGAAAAAAATATATCAACTCTGAGGATACCACTTCAACAACCAAGGAACATTAAAGGCTATTTTTCTATATACTACCATGGCTAAAGAAGCAGTTCCTTAGATCAAGCCATTACAAGAACAATCATTTAGTTCAAAGCTTAAAGCCACCTTTTATTCTAAGGTCTACTTTAGACCTTAAACCAGACACAAGTACCTTTAGATGCTTATAAGTAATAAAAAAATTAAAATTACAACGATTTTTTCTCACTAATGCAAAAAACAAGCTACTAGCAAATACACATATTTAATTAGTAAAATACTGTGGAAGTATTTAATGAATGGAAAACTGTGATTTATGACACAGGAAAAAAACAAACTGCAGAAAACCAGGCGACAGATCCTTGCACAGAGAACCTTTTACACAAGCTGAAATGCCCAGCATTAATGACTGCAGAAAAAGAGCTTGAAGTGTGAGTCATAAGAACTCCAAAGGAACAGTAAAGGAATTGGTGTAATTTATTTTTCAGCCATCACATGCTGAAACTATGAATTATGATCCTGAGTGCTTAAGACTTTCTACTCAATATTTGTAATGCTTTTTTTATCCTTTCATGCAGGCTTTTTAATGATTTTAGGGACTTCAGAAAAAAAAGAAATTCAATCTTATGCAACCTTCTGAAATTGGTACTTTATAAATTCACCCACATTCACCTATATAACCATATGAATAAAAGATAGTTTGGGTTTCCTGGATTATGAGGTGCATAAAGAACAAATATGTTGCTTGTAACAAAATAAATGACTGAGTGTCTAAGGAAAAGAAAGGAAAAAAAAAGCAGAGAAATGAATGTATCCCATTGAGGAGGAGGATACAGACTCTATTGAAAGGAAAACAAGGAAGGAGGTGGGGTGAGGATTAACATGAGATCAGAGCCAGCTAACTGAAGAAGTTAAACTTCCTCATCACTTGCACGACAAAGCACTCCTCTAAGTGAAAGACAGAAATGTAGTTCTTGCATCCACTTTATATGGCCTTTGAATATAAGTATCAAAAAGTTCACTACGAGGTTCGACCTCTTAAAGAAACAATTTGTGCTACTGAGCCTCACATGGTTTAGATTTGAACCTTTACCCCACAAGATATTGGCCATTGCCAGCTCGAAGCCAATTAAAATATATGTCACATTCAGACACTTGTCTCTATAAATGCAAAGGAAATCCACAAAACCCAACATAGAAGCACCTCAGAACTACTACCTTTGTTTCCTTACATACTTAAATAAAGCTATGGGGAGCTAAGAGTACCAAATTTGGGAAAAATGACAGAAAACTACTTTCCATTTTACAAAGACTATGAATGGACTGTACCTATACTCTCAATTTCTGCCCTCAAAAGGGACAACTTCTTACAGCTACGAATTGTTTTAGAATCTGAGTGCTAGAAGCTTTAAACAATACATCTACATTTTAAATAATGACTGAGGCCATGTTTAGAAATTGTAACTGCTTGTATTGAGTTAAGCAAACTTGATATCAAACATGACCAAGGTAATTTTAAAATAAGCAGTTATTTATCCATAACTAAATAAGCTCACTAGGAATTCTCAAGTCTCACGCCTTTACAAACAGTGTCAAAAATCCAATATATGACAGAAAAACATTTGGAAACTGTCTTAGAACAGCAACAGTCAAAACAATAAATCTTCAATGTTACATTCTCTCCAAGATAAGGACAGGTTGCATTACAGCTTTCAGACTAGGAGATGCAGAAAGTCCTAATTATTGCTTATCTAACATTGCCATCTCTGGAGAGAGGGGGAAAAAAGAAAAAAATAATTAACTGATTAGGAGCTACATTTGTGGATATAAAATATTTCAAGCTAGAAATGTAGTAAAGATAATAATATAATTATCCTGATATGAAAAGTTAATTCTATTCAGTACAGAACACTGCCTTTATTTAAATTCCATGAGAATTAGAATTATTCCCACTAACAAAAGAACTCTCAATTTCCATTTAAACAATACAAAAGAATAACTAAAAATACACAAAAAATGAAAGGACTAGAAAGTACATGAAGCTTTCTTTAGTTTGCAACATGACAAATTTTCAAGGAAAAATACAACAGACTCAATCTAATATAGACTTTGTTTCCACAAATAAAAACTAAAAACTGTTCTTGTATTTTTACTTAGAAAGATTTTTGTAAGTTGCACAGGCTGAGAAGAAGGGCTCATACCCAGGGTCTGCAATAAACAGAAAAATTTCCTTGGGCTAACAAAGGGCTGCCATGCTCACCACAGAGGAAATTAAAGTCAGAGGCAGACATTATACCAGGCAAACTTGAAACTGAACTACCAGTCAGAGGTGACAGAAGGGGAGTAATGCCTGCACTGAATACAATGAGGTTCTCACCACAACAGAGTGGAACTTGCCTAATACCAAGTCATATAAAGAATGATTGCAGGGGAGTGGGATAGGGGAAAGAAGCCAGGGAAAAACCTGCTGCTGAAAGCAAGAGAAGTATAGTTAATGCTGCAAGCTGAGTTCATGTCCCAGCAGAAACAACCAACAAAGAAAGATCAGTGGCTGAGACTATTATTTGAATCAAACAAAGTGAAATAAGTGAGGTCTAGAGAAAGTTATCAAATGCTCACTTGGAATGAAACATAAGTGCAACTTAGTCCAAAAATCTAACAGCCTGCTTTTCCCTGCAATAATTAAAACCACTAAAGAAATACTAACATTTGGGCAACGCCTGGTCCTCTACATTTATTGAGGCAAAGTCACTACAGACAGTTCAGGAGGGCAAAGCAGCCTAAACCTGTGGGGAAAACCAAGCAAACAGACAACAAAAAACCCTCCTAATGCTCTCCCCGGAATCTGTAACACTGTAATCACTGAGTATAACCTTGGTGTCTCTGCATGACACCATAACCGAGGTGAGAAAGGAGTGCCATCTCTGGAGATGAAACAACCCAGACACATCAGAACAGAATGCTGTGAGGGTTAATCCTACTGGGTGCCCCTAAGGCATGGGCTGTGCCGAGTCTAAAGGAGATGCAAAAGCCTTTAATGCTGTTCAATGGAGCACAGGCAGCAAGAAAAAGATCTGAGCTGGAAGCTGTTTATGAAGACACTCTCCGTCTCCCATTTTTGTCTCCTTCCAGAAAAAATTAAAAGGGTGGTATATGCACTTGCTTAACAAAGCCTATCTCTAGCCAATAGAATAAGGATTCACTTTGTAACATACATCATTAAGGAGATATACATTTTGGTATAGTAAAGAATACCTGTTGCTTACAAATAAAGAGTCACACACATGACATTAGCATTTACACAGTTTAAAATATAAGGTTCATATGAAATATTTTTATCATTAACATTTTTTCTCATGAGTCACAGATGTGGTTAATGAAAACATGATACAAGAGCTGTTCCTAGCACGTAACAAGAAGAAATAAACAAGACACAAAACATTTTAATAAACCTATTGGAAGATGATTATATAAAAAAATGGCCTTTGAAAATTATCATGGCCTATACCTACGAGTCTATTAATTTACCTCTATATTTTCTGGCACTGCTAACAAGACAGCAGCAGCCAGAGATCCCGCAGAAGCTCCCGCAAAAGCCTTCACATCTCTCAGTAACTTCTTACCATGCCTGTGGAAAGCAGCTGCTGCCCCCAAGTGGTAAATGCCCAGAAAGCCACAAGCTGCAAAGGACAGGTTGATGTGCTTCATTTGGGCTGTGGAAACAGTGTCACAGTCAGAAAAAATCTCTCCTGCAATATACATTTATTTTTTTTGCATAAATAACTATATGAAAACCCGCAAGTTATTTGACAACAATAAAAGCTTTTGATTACTAAATACATCACACAATCAGCAGTTAGTTTAGTATCTTCAAAACTTAAATAATCCTTAGTACAAATCTCTTTTTAAATCAAGCAAAAATATATACCTTTATACCCAAGATAACTACAGATTTTCATGATTTTTCGAAGAGTGACTACACAAAAGTGATTAATGAATACCTTCGAAGAACAAACACTGTTAGCCACCTTTATCAAAAAATCAAATTAATTATAAAACTGCTGGTTACTGTCTCATCATGTAGTGACAGGACAGGGAAAATGAATTCAAACTGAGAGAGGGTTAAGATTGGTTACTGATGGGATTTTCACCCCGTCAATCCCCTAATTAGGGGTCTTTTCCTTTCACAGTCCTGTACCAGGGTTTAAAAGATGAACAGAACCTGTAGCATCGGTCTTCAAAGGTGTTTATTCTATTTCGTATCTCAAGGCCTTACAGCAGTCTCAGCGCGCTGAAGGAAAAGCAGCAACAGGAACACGGACAGGGGGTCCAAGGTAATTTTAAAGATTTCTAATCCAATTAACTCTTAAAGCATACTATATTTACAGTTTTGTACCAATAACTACTACCTATTTTAGACATGTAATTTATCCATCAAATCCATTTACCAATGTCTCTGTGCCATTGTCACAGCAGAAGATGGAATAGAACAAGAAGATGAGACACCACCCAAAATTCTCCATCTTGCTCTGATCTATTTCCGTACTAAAAATCCAAAACTACAAATTTTCACCCTGTGACAAACTAAACTACTATTTATTTCAAATCTTTGTTGTTTTCAATTCATCTATGAGTGTTGGAAGTTTTTCCCATGGACTAAGGTCAAAGGCAGTGCTTTCCTGGGGTCCCAGCCAGGGTCTCGGACCCCCCAGGGCAGTTTGAGGGGTTTTCCACATGCCCTGGACTCTAACAGGTTATTAGGAGAAGATTTTTTTACTGTGAGGGTGGTGAAGCACTGGCACAGGCTGCCCAGAGATGCTGTGGATGCCCCATCTCTGGCAGTGTTCCCAGCCAGGCTGGATGGAATTCTGAGTGACCTGGCCTAGCAGGGTGTCCCTGCCCGTGGCAGGGGAGCTGGAATGAGACGATCCTCAAGGTGCCTCACAGCCCAGGGCATTCTGCGATTCTATGATCGTACTCCTCATTATGCAAGCAGAGTCCTGAATCTGTTGTAATTCTCTAAGAGAGGCTTTTTTTTTTCCTGTCATCTTTGAAACTCATTTGCTTACAAGAATTATTAATAGACAAATCTTTAAAGTAATTACTAGTTTAAAAAAGAAAAACACAAAACATATTGCTGCTATTATTAAAAAAAAGAAGGAATAAAAAAGATCAAAAGTAAAATCATAGCACTAAATGTAGGAAAACACACACACAAACTCCAAAGGTGTCTAGGGTAGAAGTTTAAAA
>WBMY01008951.1:118485-153659 GCA_013397315.1 Donacobius atricapilla
AAAAACAAAATGGGATGCATAACTTCAGATTATTAGGGACAGTTAATTAAATGAACAAAATAGAATCATGTATAATTTATTAGTTCTTCTGTTTCTGCAAACATCTGTATCATGAAAGCAAGCTATTCCACAGACTGTATTTTACAGATGTAAGAGATATTGTAACCATTTTCTTAGTATTGAATTAAAAATAGCCCCCTACTGTACTTGGGTACATCTCAATATGAATGGGAATAAAAGACAGAAACTGTTATATCAGTCCTGATGAAGAGAGGCAAATATATACGGCACCACATTTTTTGTTAAAGATACCTCTTCATCTCTGAAATAGGAAAGACAAGGATAAGAAACAGCTTCCAAAACCAGTAGATAAGAAGACATGCTAAACTCCACTTTATGCATTACTCACAGCATGATTAAAAATCAGACCTAATGATCTGACGAGGTTTGCTCTTTTACTGAGAGAGAGAGAGCATCTCATAGTGCCAGGAATATTTGGTGCAAGTGAAGTCTGCTAAAACATGTGGTTTATCAACTGTGCTGGAAATGCTTCCATATCCACTTTTAAGTAGGAATACCTGTAACAAATCTAACACATCTGTACTCATAGAAAGTACTAGAGGTTGGATCTTGCTGTGACAATAGGAAAGAAAGGCATTTAAAATTAAACAAGTGATAAATTGATTTACCGTTTTTAAAAAAAGGATCTTATATTTTAAAGAAAGGTCAGTGTACTGAATAGAAGGTAAAAAAAAACTTTACCCAAGATGTTACTGGAAAACAACAAATACAACTCCATTTTGATTTTTTTTTTAATAGAGTAGAAGAAAACTAAAACAGTCTTTGAAGTATGATGTCACAATGTGCTTCCTTTCAGGACACTTAAACTCTTGGGAGTTTAACCAGCTGCTGCAGCTGTCTCCATAACTTCTACAAAAAAGGAGCAAAGATGCATTTGCATCACAGGCCACTTTGCCGAAAAGGTGAAGCTTGTTAAAGCAACTGCATTCTTACATAGGAATGGAAGATTCAACTCCCATTTCTGTGCAAAATAGATCTCAAGATCAAGATACTGCTGATATGAAGCACTATATGAAATAAAGGTTATGTTTACATAGCTAATTGGTCAAAAAGTATGCAAAGTATGAGTTCACAAATCCAAAGAATTACATCTAAGGGACCTATGAAATGTAACTAAGAAATAGAAGTGTATGATAACAAGGTTATCTTACCAAATAAGCATATCGATGCTTATGTACATGTATACACACATTTAAACCTTCTACATGGCTCATACTCCAAAAAGTATCTCTCTCTGCTGGAAAATAATTAAAAGTTCACAAATTAAAAAAAAAAAAAGAGAGCCACAAAGAGCACCTAAAGTGTGGTTCCAGTAAAAAATTTTGGATTAAAAGATTTTTTTAAAAAAGAAAAATTCCCTAGAAATGTGGAAGAAAAATCACATTTCATTGTATAAATGCTGGTACATTCTCTCTAAAGTGAGAACAGAAAAGAAGGTTATGTGAACTGAGGAAACTATTTGAATCTCGGACCAAAAACTGACTAAAGTCAGTCACTATCCATACCGTCTCTTACAAACCTTCATGAGGAAATTGTAGTTCCTTAGACAAGCTTTAGTCCTATCTAGTTATCGGCTACTGGGAGTAACCACTACTCTCTTTTGAGAGTCTGGATTCATGGCATTCACTCTTTCATATGTGTTAATTTCTTAACACTTAGATCCCACACTTTTCTGCCTCCTTCATTTCTGTCCCAAGAGACAGAAAGAGAGATTATTGAATGAGTATTCACATCAGTTACTTGACTGACTAAACGATTCAGTGAGAGAAGAACACATAAGAAAAAACCGTGCCAAGATTTCAAGTCAAGGAATACTGTTCAAGAATGCTGCTAGTCTCACACTCTCTGAAGAGTAGAATAATTTCAAATCCAAAAAGATTAAATTAATAAAACGTAAAAATAAGGTAATTTTTTTACTTTTAGTGAACAGAAGTACTTGACCCACTGGATTTGCATGGCATGAAATACAACACTGTTTTACAGCTTCCTCAAGAGAACCTCAAATTAAGGGTAGCAATAGCATAGTTGTGTTACCCAGACACTACACTTCTATTAATTAAGACCAACTCCCAAGTATACATTAAGTATTTGACATATACACAAAAAAATTTAAAAATCCTCAGTACAAATGTTAATTGGCAGATGACATTCATGCTCAAATAACAGATCCACTGGTTATATGCAGCTGCATGACTGAGAAATGGGGTATGCACATACATCCATCAACCCTCTAACTGGGTAAATAAAGAGAAAGAAAAATCACTGAATCATAGAATCATTCAAGTGACTTCTTACCCAACCTTCTTATGCTTCAAACAGGGTCAGCTATCAAAATCTTGTAATGTTTAAAGTGATACCTAGCATTCTTCTGTTGCTGGGTGAAACAATCAGGTCTTCTTTCATTTTTTCAGAATATTAAAATCAGTAGAGTATTGCAAATACTCAGTATTAGAGAAAAGAAACAGAACATCTCTTCAATCAGGACTATGCATCCACCTACAGGCAAGTGGGTGGAACTGAGGCCTCTTAAACAAATTGTAAAAAAGCACTTCAACTACAAAGGATGCCGCTGACAAAGATGAAACAAATAAGAATCATGGTTCCATAAGGAACTATTGCTTCATAGATACAGTTAAGCAATGTTGTTTCACGTTGCAAACAAATCTCCGAGTAAGAGGAAGAGATAAGAAAGCATTTGTTAGATGAATGTCTTATAAAATCAGAAGGGCAAGTAATAGGAAACAGGACACTTTTAAAAGAATTCTTGCAAATATGTCACGGCATCGTTCTATTTGCAAGTTACAATGGTGTATTTCAGACAAAGTATGATTGAAAAATGTCTTTTGCTTTGATGATCCGGTAGATCGCTGCCTTTTTGATCAAAAAAGTATAGTATGATTATAAAAACTCCAAAGAGGAAAAAGAGAGAAAGTCAATTAAGGATACATTATGACTATTCCCTGACAATCTCTTACAGAGTAACAGAAATAGGGCATAGTCACATGTGAACACAGACCACTTCCTTCAGCTGCCAGAGCAGAGAGCAGAAATCTTGCTGTTTTAGAAATAGTATGAAACACCTGTTTCACAAGACTTCAAAACAAGTATTCTTAGAGAGTTTAACATAAATGGTGACTATTAAGGATATTAATACCTATTAACACAATGTTGTCATATTGGCATTTCAATGAACCTTGAAGATGCACAAGTACATTTCAACTGGACAGTGCACATAATGTAGAGATACGATATAAACAGGACAGAGCAAACATTTCTGCCACTGCTTTTCAAAAAATTCTGCATCTTACATGATTGGAAAAATTCAAAATACAAAGATTTCAACTGGCTAAGGGGCTAGAAATGCTTCTGTTGTCTACAACAGAAAAAACTGAAGTGTAAGAAAAGATATGTACAACAAGAACACTGAGGCTGTTCAGTTTCATTATTTTGCAAATAATGCAGGAGCACTCAGGAATAAACATAAACCTAAGAGTTCCCTTTAAAAGATTACCACATCTGCAGGAAAAAAACAACCCACTGTTGATTAAAAATCTACTGGAGGGTGGGGGCATTTCTGTTTACTCAGCAGTATCTCATCCATTTTATAATGCAAACCTTCAAGAAAATGTATATAAGGAGATAAGGCAGTACAGAAAAATTATGATACAGTACCACACAGCTTTCTGAGGACAGGTACTGTCCTCCTGATTATCATGCACATAAAATAGCACAACAGTTTCTCATAGGGCAGTTTCCTGAGCAATGTAATTACAGAAACATTGTACCATCCCAGTGTCTTAACCTGTCATAAGGACCTCCCTGTCATCCCACTTGTAAACAAAAGCTGAAAATGCCCAAAGCAATTGAGCACAAACACCTTTACAAACAAAATCTACATATACATAGAATGCAAATGACCAAGCACCCTGAAGCACAGGAGCTAAAAATTTAAGATGCATAACAGCACATCTGAGGATACATTATTAGCAAAGAGCGACAAAACAAGCAAAGTCACAGAAAAAAACTGTTTAGCTGGGCAGCGCTGCTAAAGAAAAGGTCATAGGGGTAACTACTAATTTACCTGAATCAAAAACCACCACTGACACAGAAATGTTTGTTTCTTCACATTTCTAACAGGAAAAAAAGGTGCACTAGCATAACAATTCACAGCCTTCAGTGAATATAAGAGTTTGGCAAAGGTGGAGGAAAAAATATAACAAGTACATAATCTACGAACCATTAGGAACCTTAAGAAAAAAACGGCCATTAAGAACCTTAGAAAATCACGAGTCTTTGCAAACTATAACATTTGCATATAATCCCCTTAAAATTAAAAAAAGAAACACATGACATGATACAAAACTTTCAAATTAAGATTCTAAACCTAGATGCTTAAGTTAAGATGTCAACAGAGGGCAGGGAAGGCTGGCTTCTCCAGAAGAGGGTGACAAAAGGTTCAATACCTTGTAATGAATGTTGTCTCCCATCACATACTCCACTGGGACTTTTTCCAACAGCTGTTTCAGTTCCCTCTGCACTAGTGGCCATTCTTCTATCAACTACCAATTGTTTATCATTTACCTTGGAAACCTACAATCAGAGAGTCAGACATATTACTATTAAGAAGAAAAACAACAGCAATATGACATTATTTGACAATAACTGTTAAGTCATCTAGATGAATTTCACAATTGCTTAGCTGCCACAAAACAAGTTCAAACATCAATGTTCCACAACTTATGCCTGCAGCAATTTTTAAAATATTTTAAAGACTAATTTAATTATATATTAAAAACCTGCCATTTTGACATGCCAGCGTCCAAAATGAGCTTTGTGTCCTTTACCACTATTTTTATTTATATCTACAGATTCTTTTATAATCAAACTCTTTTTTTTTTACCCTCCCTTACCAATCCATTTCTTCTCTACCCTCTGTTGCACAACATTCCATTTGTAAGTCATTTTTCAGAGTTCTGGTCCTATTCTTCACTTAACAACTGTCACTCCAACTAATCAGCTTGACAGTTATCCTGCGCTGCTGGCTGAAGTACAGTTTGAAGAAAATTAACATTTCTCCCCAGCTTAGAACTATGAGACACAAAGATTCACTCTGAAACCCAGGTATTCCAGCACTTATTGCTACCCGCTCTTTTACCTTGAAAAACTGAAGGCACCTTCAATTCATAAATAATGCTGCAAAATCAAAAGCTTAGCTCTGTAGAGTCTAAAATAAAATATTTTATCACTGAATTTACGCACATCACTTGTATCTTTAGAGAATCACAAAAATACTCACCTGGAATTTAACTCTGTTATGTGGCACTCTTACAGTGCAATAGTTTGGAATTCCAATCCAGAACTGCTGAGTTTTGAGAAGCAGCTGGCCTTCCTTCATCTGGAGCAACAGTATTTGAGCACTACAAAGCTTTTGGGCAGTCCACATTTTAGTAAATGTGCTCTCTGGTTCCCGATGATGTGGTAATCAGATTGATAATCCCAGAAGCTGTTTAATCATGAAGTTACAAAGGAAGCATCAATAGGTGAGCTTGGACGCCATAAAAGCACACGGCAGAAACTTTCTTTTAAGCATAACCTGTTTAAGAGACACGGTGAAAAAGAGAAATAGTTGAAAGAAAGATTCACATCAAGGCTCTGATATTGTAACAAGGCCATCCTCACATTCATCCAACCCGAAAACACTGAGGCATTAACAGCTGATTCACTTGACGCTGAAACAGTTCTGTTCAGTAGCTCCACTCTCTCCCTCTCACCAGCCCCCATCTGGTGCCGTGTAGCTCACCACTGACTATAAAGTCAATTGTTCATTTNTCATTTTTTCAGAATATTAAAATCAGTAGAGTATTGCAAATACTCAGTATTAGAGAAAAGAAACAGAACATCTCTTCAATCAGGACTATGCATCCACCTACAGGCAAGTGGGTGGAACTGAGGCCTCTTAAACAAATTGTAAAAAAGCACTTCAACTACAAAGGATGCCGCTGACAAAGATGAAACAAATAAGAATCATGGTTCCATAAGGAACTATTGCTTCATAGATACAGTTAAGCAATGTTGTTTCACGTTGCAAACAAATCTCCGAGTAAGAGGAAGAGATAAGAAAGCATTTGTTAGATGAATGTCTTATAAAATCAGAAGGGCAAGTAATAGGAAACAGGACACTTTTAAAAGAATTCTTGCAAATATGTCACGGCATCGTTCTATTTGCAAGTTACAATGGTGTATTTCAGACAAAGTATGATTGAAAAATGTCTTTTGCTTTGATGATCCGGTAGATCGCTGCCTTTTTGATCAAAAAAGTATAGTATGATTATAAAAACTCCAAAGAGGAAAAAGAGAGAAAGTCAATTAAGGATACATTATGACTATTCCCTGACAATCTCTTACAGAGTAACAGAAATAGGGCATAGTCACATGTGAACACAGACCACTTCCTTCAGCTGCCAGAGCAGAGAGCAGAAATCTTGCTGTTTTAGAAATAGTATGAAACACCTGTTTCACAAGACTTCAAAACAAGTATTCTTAGAGAGTTTAACATAAATGGTGACTATTAAGGATATTAATACCTATTAACACAATGTTGTCATATTGGCATTTCAATGAACCTTGAAGATGCACAAGTACATTTCAACTGGACAGTGCACATAATGTAGAGATACGATATAAACAGGACAGAGCAAACATTTCTGCCACTGCTTTTCAAAAAATTCTGCATCTTACATGATTGGAAAAATTCAAAATACAAAGATTTCAACTGGCTAAGGGGCTAGAAATGCTTCTGTTGTCTACAACAGAAAAAACTGAAGTGTAAGAAAAGATATGTACAACAAGAACACTGAGGCTGTTCAGTTTCATTATTTTGCAAATAATGCAGGAGCACTCAGGAATAAACATAAACCTAAGAGTTCCCTTTAAAAGATTACCACATCTGCAGGAAAAAAACAACCCACTGTTGATTAAAAATCTACTGGAGGGTGGGGGCATTTCTGTTTACTCAGCAGTATCTCATCCATTTTATAATGCAAACCTTCAAGAAAATGTATATAAGGAGATAAGGCTGTACAGAAAAATTATGATACAGTACCACACAGCTTTCTGAGGACAGGTACTGTCCTCCTGATTATCATGCACATAAAATAGCACAACAGTTTCTCATAGGGCAGTTTCCTGAGCAATGTAATTACAGAAACATTGTACCATCCCAGTGTCTTAACCTGTCATAAGGACCTCCCTGTCATCCCACTTGTAAACAAAAGCTGAAAATGCCCAAAGCAATTGAGCACAAACACCTTTACAAACAAAATCTACATATACATAGAATGCAAATGACCAAGCACCCTGAAGCACAGGAGCTAAAAATTTAAGATGCATAACAGCACATCTGAGGATACATTATTAGCAAAGAGCGACAAAACAAGCAAAGTCACAGAAAAAAACTGTTTAGCTGGGCAGCGCTGCTAAAGAAAAGGTCATAGGGGTAACTACTAATTTACCTGAATCAAAAACCACCACTGACACAGAAATGTTTGTTTCTTCACATTTCTAACAGGAAAAAAAGGTGCACTAGCATAACAATTCACAGCCTTCAGTGAATATAAGAGTTTGGCAAAGGTGGAGGAAAAAATATAACAAGTACATAATCTACGAACCATTAGGAACCTTAAGAAAAAAACGGCCATTAAGAACCTTAGAAAATCACGAGTCTTTGCAAACTATAACATTTGCATATAATCCCCTTAAAATTAAAAAAAGAAACACATGACATGATACAAAACTTTCAAATTAAGATTCTAAACCTAGATGCTTAAGTTAAGATGTCAACAGAGGGCAGGGAAGGCTGGCTTCTCCAGAAGAGGGTGACAAAAGGTTCAATACCTTGTAATGAATGTTGTCTCCCATCACATACTCCACTGGGACTTTTTCCAACAGCTGTTTCAGTTCCCTCTGCACTAGTGGCCATTCTTCTATCAACTACCAATTGTTTATCATTTACCTTGGAAACCTACAATCAGAGAGTCAGACATATTACTATTAAGAAGAAAAACAACAGCAATATGACATTATTTGACAATAACTGTTAAGTCATCTAGATGAATTTCACAATTGCTTAGCTGCCACAAAACAAGTTCAAACATCAATGTTCCACAACTTATGCCTGCAGCAATTTTTAAAATATTTTAAAGACTAATTTAATTATATATTAAAAACCTGCCATTTTGACATGCCAGCGTCCAAAATGAGCTTTGTGTCCTTTACCACTATTTTTATTTATATCTACAGATTCTTTTATAATCAAACTCTTTTTTTTTTACCCTCCCTTACCAATCCATTTCTTCTCTACCCTCTGTTGCACAACATTCCATTTGTAAGTCATTTTTCAGAGTTCTGGTCCTATTCTTCACTTAACAACTGTCACTCCAACTAATCAGCTTGACAGTTATCCTGCGCTGCTGGCTGAAGTACAGTTTGAAGAAAATTAACATTTCTCCCCAGCTTAGAACTATGAGACACAAAGATTCACTCTGAAACCCAGGTATTCCAGCACTTATTGCTACCCGCTCTTTTACCTTGAAAAACTGAAGGCACCTTCAATTCATAAATAATGCTGCAAAATCAAAAGCTTAGCTCTGTAGAGTCTAAAATAAAATATTTTATCACTGAATTTACGCACATCACTTGTATCTTTAGAGAATCACAAAAATACTCACCTGGAATTTAACTCTGTTATGTGGCACTCTTACAGTGCAATAGTTTGGAATTCCAATCCAGAACTGCTGAGTTTTGAGAAGCAGCTGGCCTTCCTTCATCTGGAGCAACAGTATTTGAGCACTACAAAGCTTTTGGGCAGTCCACATTTTAGTAAATGTGCTCTCTGGTTCCCGATGATGTGGTAATCAGATTGATAATCCCAGAAGCTGTTTAATCATGAAGTTACAAAGGAAGCATCAATAGGTGAGCTTGGACGCCATAAAAGCACACGGCAGAAACTTTCTTTTAAGCATAACCTGTTTAAGAGACACGGTGAAAAAGAGAAATAGTTGAAAGAAAGATTCACATCAAGGCTCTGATATTGTAACAAGGCCATCCTCACATTCATCCAACCCGAAAACACTGAGGCATTAACAGCTGATTCACTTGACGCTGAAACAGTTCTGTTCAGTAGCTCCACTCTCTCCCTCTCACCAGCCCCCATCTGGTGCCGTGTAGCTCACCACTGACTATAAAGTCAATTGTTCATTTCACAGACAGGAAGAACTAAAATTGTTAAAAACGGAGAACCCCGAACGAACAAACTGTCCCTTAAGATTAACACCGTGAATACAACTGCTCTTTCTGCCTCAGCTGGAAAGAGTGGCTGCAGTGATCCAACAACTTCAAACAACTTGTTCACTAAAACGAAGCGCCGATGTCAAGACCCCAGTAAGAGACACTCCAGCATGGGGATAGTACAAGGCAAGCCCCGTTATCTCCTCTGTCACTGAGATAGCAGGGGGGTTACTCACACACCCACCGTAAGCCTGGCTCACACCTCGACCACAAAGCAGATGTATGGAATTGTGCTGGCTGAGACGAACAGCAGGCTCCTGCCTGACCAGCACTGCAAACAGCCCCACTGTGACCCTGTGCCGGCGAGGTCTCGGCGAACTCCGCCGACTTCCAACTTAACACCGGCCCAGTGAGTGAGTGAAAGGTTCCCTGTTTCATCTCGTGCGCCACCAGAGCAGGCCTGTGGTGCAACTGGATTTTCCCCTACCTCCGCTTTTGTTCAGCAAACAACCAAAACATGCAAGCAAAACAGCCGAAACGGCGAGACAAGTTTTTTAAAGCTGGCAAACACAGAACATGAAGTGAGTGACAACCACGGGGCGCACAACGCCAAAGTACAGCCACTGCGCCTTCTAAGCTCGGCACTTACAGCAAGCGGGCGATTCCTACGCGGGACACGGCCCTTCGGAGGTCAGTCACCTCAACCCCGTCCCGATCGCCCGCGGCCTCCCCGCAGACCTCCGGGGGGCTCAAGCGGCCTCCGCGCAGGCAGCGGCGGCACCGTGCCCGCCTCGGCCCCACCTACCCAGCCGCGGCCCCCGCGGCAGCGCCGATCGCGGCCGGCACCNGTGTGTCCACTCACCCTTTTGTCAGGCCTGAGCCAGAGCAAACATGGCACCCAGATTCAAGATGCAGGTGGATCCTGCAGCCAGCAGTGGAAGAAGACATGCTGAGGGAGGGCAAAGATGCCTGTGTGAACTCTCCCTGGACTCTGACTGACTGGGGTTCAAACTAAACTTGTAAAAAACCACAGTCTTAGATTTCACACAGATCTGTCTCCCTCATCTGCAGCATCCATTATCTTTGCTTTTTCCAGTGTCTGGGAGATGCTGGGGTAGATTTGAGATAGAAGGAGGTGCAGCTGTATTGGTGGGGCTTAGGCACATTCTGTTGTCTACAGGGTCTCTTCAGTGTTTAGCCAGCCTTTCAGCTGCTAAAGAGCAATAGTAACAAAAGAGAGCCCCGGGACTGTCTTACAGCAATGCCACTATCATGTGGAGTCACTGCCTGCTGATTTCATCATCCTGCACTCTTTCCCCATGTTTACAGGATTAGATTTTAGATGAGAATGCCAGATGAGGCCTAGTGGTGAAAAAAAAAGAAATAATCTTGCCTTGATTATAGCTGGAGTTCTTATTTTTAGTGGTCAGTACTATCATTAAGACCACACCGGCATCTAAATTAATACTTGGTTGACAGCTGTGGCAAGTCACAAACATGTCAGGAGGATCCTTCTTATTCTTTTAGATGTGGACTCAAGTACATTAGTTAGCCTCTTGGTCCTTCTGTGTGTGATGTAGATGAAGCTTTCTGAGTTGGGGACAATTAAACCTTAAATCCAAGTAAGATACAAGTATAAACACAGCAAGTCATTGTGAAGGACAGCAAATGAGATGGTGTGTCACATATAGCAGCTAGCACTCAAAGCCACAGAATTGTTGGGGTTGGAAGGAACCTGTGGAGATCATCTAATCCAACTCTCTTGCCAAGACGGATTCACCTGAAACAGGTGACACAGGAACAAATCCAGGTGGGGTTTTCAGAAAGGGAGAATCCAGAACTATCCTGGGCAGCCTGTTCCGCTGCTCTGTCACCCTCAAGGTAAAGAAGTTCTTTCCCAAGTTGGGGTGGAACTTCTTGTATTTTAGTTTATGGTCATAAAAGAGAAACATTCCTTTGGCATTAAGACTTCTTAAGGGCATTGAGGTGCTGGAGCATGTCCAGAGAAGGGCAGCAAAGCTGGTGAAGGATCTGGAGTGCATGTCCCATGAGGAGTGGCTGAGAGAGCTGAGGTTGTTTAGCCTGGAGAAGAGCGGGATCAGGGGAGACCTTATCACTCTCAACAGCTGCCTGAAAGGAGGTTGTAGCCATGCGAGGGTCAGCCTCTTCTCTCAGACAACTAGTGACAGGATGAGAGGAAATGGCCTCAAGCTGTGCCAAGGAAGATTCAGGTTGGACATCAGGAAGAATTTCTCCATGGAAGGTGTTGTTAAGCATTGGAATAGGTGGCCCAGGGAAGTGGTGGAGTCAGCGTTCCTGAGGGTATTTAAGGAAAGTCTGGATATGGCACTCAGTGCCATGGTCTAGTTGATGCATGGAGGTGTTCAGTCAGAGGTTGGACTCAATGATCTCAGAGGTCTTTTCCAGCCTCATTGATCCTGTGATTCTTTGGCTCCCTAACTCAGCTCAATCCATCCTCTTTCCCATAGCTAGACATGATCAGACCCTTATCCTTCAAATGTCAAAGCTTATTTCACCTGCAGCATTTAGATAAATTTATCCACATTCAACCTTTTTATAGTATTATATACATGTTTCATTCATTGCTCCTTAAGTAGTTGTTCTCTGGAATTCTCTGACATTTTCTTAAGAATAAAGTGGAGTGAAGGAATCTTACGAGTTACGTAAGTGTTTAAATGGCTGTGTAACATGGTGTTTGTCAGAACAGGTACTTTGGAGCACCCATATATTTAAGGAACAAGGCATTTAAAAATGTGTGTAAAATCATCTCCCGAAACAGACTAAGCTACAGGAGTGAAAGGAGCTTTCAGTATCAGCACCTTAACTTAGTTATATATTTGGTCAGGACAATTAAGCTGGTTAGTGGTGTTTCTGCTGTACCATGTCTCTGTCAGTAAGACTGAATTCTTCAGAAATTTGAGGCCCACATGGAAAATGAGGAGACATGTGAAGAAAATCATTGAGGATCAAACTTAACTTAAAGGTCATCTTTTATTACTGACAAAGATGCTGTGTGTATAATTCGGAAGCAGACATGTAAGAATATGTCTCTTCAATGAGCTCTGAAGAATAGATTTTAATGGAGAGGATGCAGGATTCTAGTCATGGATAGGTGTCATTAAAGGATTTAATGCAGTTATTTGCAACGTTAATTCAAACTGTACTTTATCCAAATGCTGATCGATGGATTGAAATGTTCAAGGAAATGTAATGATTTATGTCATTATATTACGATTTATGGCAGAAATGTATAGTAGTGCATCACAAAGGAAAAATAGCTTTTTTGTATAGGATGAGCATGAGAATAGTGCTGAGCAACTGATACTCAAAGGTATGGGTTTGACTGGTGACCACTGAAAACGAATTCCTTTCCTTATCACCCTTGTCACCTTCATCTCAGTGCTAAAATGGGAGTGTTATTCCCTCTGTCTAGAAGTCCATGTGAATGCCTGTGCCTGAGGATACCAGGTCCATTGCTGAAGGTATGCAAGCGTGGCGCAGCATTCTGAGGAAAATGCTAAGTTGCAGGGGAGAACAGGAAAGCTGTCTGAAAGTCTGAAGAGGAGATTCATGTGAGATGAGAAAGCTGAAATTGTAGACAGGGTAAGACAAGGGAAAGCACTGACATGGGCAAGTGTAAAATCATCAAGAAAAATCAGAGTGTTGAAGGGAGGCCATGACTGTGGCTGTACTCCAGGGAGCTGTAGGAGCTGCCCTTTCTTCTTTTTGACTTTTGCCTACCTGGCTAGCAGAGTCTCTTCTTATGTCTTATAAAAGGTGGTGAGCAGATTAATGCCTAAACTAGTAGTGATCATTTGAGTGTGATAACCAATAAATAATTTTTATACTTCTGAGTATGTCCTGCTCACAGAATCACTGTGTTTGCCTAAGGTGTCCAAACAGGGACACAAAGAGGAATGATTACAGGACACAAAAGTTGTTACAGGAAACAAAAGTTGACAGATAAAGTATATGTGGGAGTTGTACCCCCAAAAAGTCAGTTCAAAAGAAAATATGTGCTCTCCATTAAAAAAAAAAAAAAAAAAAAAAAAAAAAGATGGTTTTGGAGGGAGACTAGTGACCCTTGATCCAGCCAAGGAGTTAAGCAGAAATTCAAAATTAAAAGATTTTCTAAAAAACAAACAAACAAAACCACAAAACAAAATAAAGATATAATATTGCCAAGGGATTCATTTGCGAAAAATAATCAATGGAAAATTCCAAGGAATTGTTATACATCTGCAAATATAAAGCAGATTCTTGTCATATGTTGAAAATTGTCTTTAGAAATTTCCTAGTAATCTTATGACCTATTGAACACAACATGGAAATATTTAATGAAAATGGGAACAATCACAGCAGGGATAGTGGGTTTGCACTTTTGCTCTCCTTTTTTTTCTCCCTCTCTTCTATTTTTGCTTGATTTTATCGTAGCTGAGTCCACACAGCTAATTGACAATGAATATTTTTTCAGGCAATCTAGAATTGCTCTTGGTTCTTTAATAGCCCCCCAAAACAGGGAGTTTGATATTATTTTATATAAACGTTCATATAGTTTATTAAAGAGCCCAGCCATTTTTTTTTCCTAGGTTCTTCTTGCATAACCGGACAGTTTGATATTTTCCCTCTGACTTTTTGACATCTCGGGTGGGATTTGTCAAAGGAATGCAGGCATGGGATACAGTCTAGACATGGGTATTTGAGCTAGTCATTCTAAGCTGCTTCCATGGTCAGCAAAGAGAAAAAGACACTTTTGGAAAGGAATTAATTTCAGCAGAGTACACTTTTGAAATACGTTATGTGCATCATTCTCTAAAACTGCTTATTTTTCTTTATTGACATTGAGGAAGGTCTGAGAAGACCACCTCAGAGGTAAATGACTGAAGTCTTGCAAAAGGAGCCTCTGTCCTGGCACTGGTGTAGACTCTCTTGGCTGCCAAATGCTGAGTCTGCCGTCACTTGAAATTCTGAGGTGAAATGAATTACTGTCTGGAAGCCAGAGAGCAAAACCCGAAACCATCCATTAAATAGAAAACTCAGTCAGAAAATGGACAGTATAGAAGGGGAATGGTTCAGTGCTTTTAAATCACTCCATCTGCTCACAATTTGTCTCATTTCATTTCCTAACAGTTCATTTACAGTGTCTACTTTTGCATTTCATCTTTTTCCTCTTGTCACAGTCTTTGGGAATGCCTGTGTTCAGGTTCACAGCTGCCATGCCCATGAAGAGGTTGCCCAAAAAATGTGGATGCTCCACCCTGGAAGTGTTTAGGGCCAGTTTGGATGGGGCCCTGAGCAACCTGATCTAGTGGAAGCTGTTCCTTCCTAGGGCAGGGATGTTGGAACTAGATGGTATTTAAGGTCTTTTTCAGCCCAAACCAGTCTATGATTCTGATTTTGTTCATCTGAAAATCCTTTTGGAGATGTTGTTTCATTGTTTCTTCTGTTAAATACAAGCTACTGAGGGTCAGCTCAGGAATGAGAAGCGGTGTGTTTGGAAACAGTGAGAGCACTTAATCATCAGTATTGATCTGTAGGCTACCATTAGTTTCCAAGTTTCAGTTTGATATGCAAGCAGTTAAGGATTTTTTTGCATCTTTCACAGTCCATAATACTTCAGCTTTAGGAGATTGATAAATTACTACATTTTTGCCTGATTCCATATGGAATGACCTTTTCTTTCCCACAGTCCTGTAGTAACTTTGCAAAAATAATTTTTATGTGGCTTGGTAAAGATTTCAAAATCTTTATACTAATAATAACTTCCCTGTATTGCATAATGTGTTGTATATTCATTTACCAGGAATTAATATTTTTCATGTAGTTTTTTTTTTTAATCTTCTTGCCATCTCTCCCCTTTAGAGCTGTTATCTCATCTTTCCATTGTTTTATCTTGCCTTCTTTAAAATTTAAATGTTAAAACTATTGAAAGTATGTATAGTAGCAATGAATAACTGCTTACATCATATCTGTATATAAGTATTTCCTGTGCATCCACTACATTTAGCATGAGATGTTTTTAGTGCTTTTTGTAACAACATTTTTCTTTTAGTGACTCATTAAGCAAATCATCACTCAGTTTATTTTTTGTAATATGCCTTCTATCAATTTATTAGTCATTGTAAAGCTTATGAACATGAGAACAGTAAAGAAGATTAATCTAAATAAACTAATGGTGTGAGTATAGAGTGAATTAGATAGGCCCCATTAATTCTTTGTACCTACTGATTCAGAATCAAAAAGGTCATAGCTGAGTTTATAGACATAAAAATGTTTGGATATTAAAATAGAGCTCTTAAGACATATTAAAGCATTTTCATCTTTGTTTTCTATTTCTATGCATAAGAAGGTAAAAAGAACAGATAAGACTTTGATTCCTTTAGTTAGATGGGAATTTGATCTTGGAAAAAATTTTTTAAAAAGTAATTGAGGTAAAAGACAGCCTTCATAGTGAGGACATAAGTGATTGCTTCAGATTTCATGGGGAGATTTTTAATTTTCCTATGACCTGTTATCTCCCCTCCATGTGGGGGAAGTTCCCTTTCAGGTTTATATTTCTGTTTAGCAGTATGTGATGACTCCACACAGCCTCCAAGGGCTCACAAATGGTATTTAGCAACTGATGGTACGTGTCCACTCTTTCACCATGTAACACACCTCAAGTGCACGATCTATTTTTACTATCTGCAGGTACTATTAATTACACTATCATTGACATTTAACTGAAATATTTTCTTTTCTGCCTGAGACAGCACAAGACTGCAAGAAGAAAAGTGTTCGTTGATTCCCTATGACAAAGTATTGTTTTTTATCTAAAAATAACCTGTTCACGGGAAACTGTGGCAAGTTCAGTTCAAGACAAGAAAAAATACTGAGCAGGGCAAACAAAAGGGACTTTCACAACTGGATAAGAATTGCTATAGATAGGGGGCAAGAGAAGACAAAATTATCTCATTACCAATTCATATTTTGAACTGTTTTGGCGTGTATGGTGTTGGCTAATTTTTAAAAATATCAGATTTTTCTCTGCTGTGGCTCCACTGCTGCTTCAGCTCCATATTTCACTTCATATTTTATGCTTTTAAATTTTAACTAGCTAAGATCATCTTCATCACTGTAAAATGTGTAAAGGACCTTATTGTGTTGATAATTGGCAACATCATTAAAAGCTATTGAACAACGTTTGCATAAGGCAAAAACTTGTTAATTGAGACTCTTTTTATGTTACTGTAGTACATAAAAGGCCCGATTTGATTTGTACTCTATGATAGAGTGAAGCCATAAATATGATGAGTTTACATGACCTTTCCTTTCTTAAGAATCTGCCACCAGTCTTATAGAATGACTGCACATTTATAGTAATTATCTGGTTGAATTACTTGAAGTTCTAGTAGTAGACACGTGCATAAATACAATATAGTCATACAAAAAAGAGTTTAAAAAGGGGGCAAAGTAGATGTGACATTTCTGTCCTACAAAGCAACCTGCCTGAAGTTCATATGCTTAATAATTTGTGTATGTCCTCCACTTCCCAACCATGACTCCAAGCAAATAAGCATTACCAGACTAAAACAAATTTCGTGAGGTAAAAGAATTGTGAAATACCACCAGTTCAGTAATGTTTACTTTAAACTGCCTAATGTCTCAAAAATGTCAAATTGAATCTAAATCTGCCACTCTGAAATATCTTTGCTAATCAAGACTGCTGTAGTAATATTTTCTGACAGATTTCACTGAATTTTCCTGAAAGGTAAAGGTCTTATTTTGATAATTCTATCTACCAGGAGATCAAGATAATTAGGCTGGGATTTTGAGAAAATATTATCCAGTTTTCTGCCTGACTTAGTATATTCTGAAGCAAGTGATAAGCTTCCTGCTGGGGAATATAAGGATGATGAAGGTATGAGAATTTAAATCAGAATTGTGTGAAAAGGATAAAAGAATATTCTGTGTCCAGGAATTAACTTGTTTTGAAATTTCAGTTTTCTCTGCCTTTCTATCTTGAATAAAAAATGTGTATAATTATAAATTAAACCAAAAAAAAGTTAACAGGGCACTAGACTTCTAATTGTTAAGAAATTACTAAACTCCAAAAGGCCAAGAGCAAGACTTGTTCTTATGCCGGTTATTATCTTGTAGCTGCTCAGTCTCAATATTCTGTAGTTATAAAGCTGGAGTGAAACATTTTCTTAAGTCTTTGATTAATTTTTAGCATTTTCAGTCAGAAAGAATGGATAGATGCCTGTAGTCTAATTTCACTCAGACATGCTGCATTTTTTTTGCTGGGTTTTTTTAGGAAATGTTGTTAAGCATCTTTCCTCCTTCAGCTTATGAATGAAACAGTTCTTGAGCTGTTTGAAACAAACAAATCAACACATATGACTTATCAGAATGAAACTTTTTCAACTTTGCCCTATCTATGGTCAGCATGTTGTAATTACTTCAAGGAGCTTCTGTTTAACATACATGCAGAATTTAACAGGTAGGAAACATGATGCTTAACTAATACAATCAAATAATATTTGCCAACAACCATGAAATGTCCTCGCTTTCTCTTTTTATGACATTCTTTCTTAGTCAAGTTCCTAGTCTGTGAACAATTACCAGAAATCCTTCAAATTACCTGGTTTTAGCAGTGCGCTTGGGACAGACCTGCAGTCACTCTAATCATACCACCGCAGCTGCTGCTGAGGGGCACCAGGCCCACACCTGGGTGTCAGAGATTCATGTCTCCTCAGCCTTTCTGACTGTCTGCTCCATACTCCTGTCTGAAACCTGTCAAAGAGGGATGAGCATCCGCTATTTGTCGAGTATCTTCGGCAGGATAATGGTAATCACAGAGTCAGTGGGTTTTTCTTACTCCTTTATTCTCCTGTTTTCTACATTATGAGTTGGTTTTGTTGTTTTGGGTTTCTTTTGATTATTTTTTTCCTGTGATTCAAGTAATATTTTGCAATTAAGAAGGGTTTTGGAAATCATGGGTTTGTCAGATGAGATGCCCCCTCAAAGAGCTAAAGAAAATGCTATGGAGAAACAGAGGATCTGTTATACCTGCAGGGGGCATTGCAATACAAAGAAAGGAGCCATGAAAGCTTCCAACCAAATTGTCCAATAACATTTTATGACATTCCACTGTGGACTTATTTTTGTCTTTTCTTTCAAAAAGTGTCGAGTTTTTTGGTTTTTTTTTGAAGATAATAACGAACTTTTTTTCCTAATGGTTTTGAAAGAAGTGTTAAATTACATTTGGAAGGATATTTTACAGTGTTTTTGCACTTACTGGTAGTGATTAAGAACATTGGGATAATGGTATTAAAATGGGACATAAAATGCCAGTAATTTTTTCTGTAGTATAGACAGAGAGTTTGCGAATGATCCATTAATAATCTTTAAACTTCTTCACTAGTTTAATGAGTCTAATTAGTCTATAAATATTATGACTCTCTCTCCTTTTTTTTTGTATGTGTACTTTTATTTATGAAAGGAAATGAGGCATGGCATCTAAGCTGGCCATATAAAATTCTCATATAAAATCTTATCTATTGTGTTATGCACATAAATGAGAGTGATGTTGGCTATCTTGTCATTCCTCATAGAATTCATTAATTATCTTTCATGAAGCTTGTCTGTAGGAAATTTTTATAGTTTTATAATCTATGATGACTGGAAGCAAGCTGATAGGTAACATCTGCTTCACAAATGATAGGTGGATGCTTATAAATATCAACATTGGGAATTATGGAATCATTCCTAAGATAAAATATGTTCATATGTTTCTGTGTACAGCAGAATATGATTTCAATCTTTTGTCAACAATACCTCAACCTTTCTATTTCAGTTATGGAAAATCTGTCTCCTAGGAAGCAGGCCAAAAAACCTGTATCTGTTAGCACAAAAGGAAGGTGACCAGACTTGAGAGCTGTCACTAGGAGGAAATAGATGATTAGATGGAGTTACTAACCACTCATAAGGAAAGACTAGTGAAACACTCCAGGACAGTAGAATGGCTGGTTTGTAACTGCATGATTGACAGTAGTTCTATGCAATTTCTGCTTATTTTATTCCCTTTCACTCCTAAAGGGACATTTTTTTTGTTTTTTCCCTTCTCCCACTAACAGTCATGTTGTAATGAATTACAAGGTTTAGTTGCAATGTGATTTATGATCACAAACTGTTATTTTTTCAAAATGGAGTCAGTCATCTTTTCAAATTTCTTTGGATTCCATTATACCCAGGGAAAATGGAAGACCACTTTTTTTTTGGTAAAATATTCATAGATGAAGGCTTAGCTGAGAAGACATCATTTTATTTCCAGGATTTATCAGCAAAGTGCTTATGAATGCTGCTGATCTGTTGGCTGCTTCTTTGTAGTCTTAAAGATCTGAGACCTTGTTCCTGATATTCTGCATTTTCTGATAGATTCCCTGCATTGCAATAAACATTGTGTTCTTGCAGCAGATACTTATCTCTAGCTTTATCAAAATTGAGTTCAAGGCTATTAGCATACACTTACTGTACTTTTTCGTGCATAAGTTTTCAGTACTTTTATTGCACTTTCTATCACACTGTAAAAAAGAAAACAGTGATCTGCTTTTTTATCCATTTTCTTATCTCTTGGACTGTTCTAGGAAAAAGGAAAACCAGTATTGGGGTTGAATTGCTCTTAGACATGCCAAGCAACTCTAGTTTCATATAATCACCACAAAAAGGAAAATACTTTATCCACACTAATAAGGTGACATGATCTATTTCAGATGTGCATTTAATTTATACAAATTTCTTAACTGACATAACTTCCACATTTTTTAGGCAGTTGTGGAATTTTCTTACACATTTCCTCACCAGTTTGTTCAGGCAAGGCTGTATTCTATGTGTAAGTAGTTTACTTAGTCATCTGTATTACATTAATAGCACTCTAGAATGAAAGCAGATGTATTTTCTTTATTCTTAAGACAGCAACTGGTAATTCTCATCGTTATAGTTCTCATAGTTGTAAATGGTATGATGATCAAAATAGGTTTCTATGATTACTTTTGGGGTATCAGTTCCAAAATGAGAAAAATGAGGGAGGATCTCAACAGCATTCACCAAATAAAAGCTCATCAAATAGTGAACAATATAAAACAGATTAGTTCTTAATTAGTCACAGCTTTGCTTGCTTCATCTGGACATCACTTGTTATTGATGCAATAACGCTTGTGCTTGGGAGGGCACAAATGCTGCTTAGTTCCTTAAGATGACAGAGAGAAGAGTCATCACCTCTCAACACATATTTGTTATAGTTTCCCTTTTGGTCTAGAAAGTGTTAAAGGTCAGGACCCTGGCATTCAGACTGAATCCCAAGAATTCATACTTGAAATTTTGACTTAAAATACATTTTCCACATTTACCACAATTTGAAAACATTTACAAGGGTTATGTGAATAAGAAAAATAGTTTTTTCTTCTTAGAGAAATTGCAAGATCAAAAACCATAGAATTTTATGGATTCAAAGACTAATACTCCTACTACTAATACAAACTCCTCCCATAACAAAAGGCTGACAAATAAAAATTTTCTGTCTTCACTTTTATTGTCCACTTTTTGATATGTATCTTGTTGTCAACAGTGTTTACTTGTAAGTTACATAACAAATTCTTCAATATTTAAATTTATTTTGCTAGAATAACATGTATTTCAAAGGTACACAGATCAGGAAAGACAATTGGCTTGGGATGCTAAAATGTCATTCCTTTATTATGGAATGCAAAAGGAATCTGAAAGCTCGTGTCATAAAATCATCATGTCCTTGGTTAGCTATAAAATATTTGATCACTTGATGTGGAGCCAGATATGTGCATTCCTTATTTTAGGCACGGGGTAAACACACAAAGGCAGCTGTGGATTTAATTTTCTAGTGACAAGTGGTTTGTTACTCTTAGATATTGCTCTAGTATAATGTATACATAGGAAAACAGTGTCAGACAGCAACTTTGGTAAAAGCTGGCTAAATTCATACAGCCGGGGTTAACCAGATTAAACTGGTTTAGTTTAAATAACTAAAATTCCCCCATCTTTATACTGCCAGGGCTCAAGGACAGATTCTTTAGTACCATCACACACAAAGATCTCTTGCTTTCAAAAATTGTACTATCTCAGATGAGACTGGAATATGAATCTTACTGCCATTTTTTAAACATCTTATTTAACAATTTCCATACCATTGCTATTGCCAAGGGGCCAAGAATTTGCCACAGTGGCAAAAACTGATTTTCTGTAGTGTTTGTTACTGACAGCACATTGAAATAACTACTCTGTCTTGGTGGTTATCACAACCTGGTCAGGTCCTTACTTCTGCTAGTTTTCTGGGCGCTAGAGGAGCTTTCATTCCCAAGGTAGGGACTTAGCAACTCCTGTTTTTTTTCTTAATCTTTTATGACAATTCAAGACAGACTTGAAGCTGGAAAAGGGATTCTTTGTGCCTTCAGCCAGACCCAGCACACTGAGTTTATTACTTCCTTGTTTTACTGCATTACACCAGGTGGTGGTGGTAGCCAAAATAATACCTCTATCTCCATTTGGTATTATAAAATAGTCCAGTAACTTGGCTGAAGAGAAGGAACATAAGTAAAAAGAGCATTTTATACCCACAAACTTTCTGCTGGAAGATTCCATGTTGTTTTTGTAAACTGTCAAAAGAAGAGATTTTCAGGATGTGATAAAGTTCAGTGGACTGAGCACTGGATCAGGCTGCCTAAAGAGGTTATGATGTGTCCCTCACTGAAGATATCCAAGAACTGTGTGGATTAAACTCTGTTCAATGTTCAGGGATGACCCTGCTTAAGCAGGGAGATTGGACAAGATGATCCACTGTAGTCCCTTCCAACCTTACCAATTCTCTGATTCTGTGAACTGGCACGAGGAAAGGCGAGAACACCAAAGGCTTGACAGGGTTAGGACATGTCAGAAATAGAGAAATGATTTCTTCGTCCTAGTCTCAAAGCCAGGACTTTAAGGAGTTGAATCATTCAAAAGATTCTCAGGCACACAGTTGTTACCACTCTCCTCCTGAAAGATATTACTTTGTAGTTTGGTGCTGATGAGAGAGACAAGTATAGACATTCCTGGCAATCCAGCCTCTGGTATCTTAGACCAGCACAGAAGGTAACCCCAGACTGCACAGCTATTCATCTCTAGGTAACTAAGCCCTGCAGTCCATCAAATTCTCTCTCATTTGAGGAGATAATAAGTAGTGTATCTGTTTTTTATTATATATATTTTTAAAAAGCATCTTCATTAATCTTGCTTCTTTTCAGTTTTTTCATTTAATCCATTCCTTAGTGTACATAAAGCGAGATCCTTCCTCCCAGATGGAGTGTTCCGTGCTGAAACCGCCTACTATCACGGTGCAAACCAGGGGAAATGCTTCAGAAGGTCAGGTCCAAGCACCTACAAAGTTCTTCCAGGAAATCTGAGAGGTTGTTTGGTGGATCACTTTTCAAGGTAGTAGTGATTCCTCCATTCCACCCGGACAAGAAAGAGCAATTTGTAACCAGAAAGTTAAAGTGTATATTTCAAGGAGTTTTTGTATTTTGATATGAGACACGTAGTCCTCCCTCTTAAAAATATAGCTAGATATTTCCTAAGATAAGGAAGAGATTTCTCATTCCTGGAATATGTAGTCCCTTATTGGCCTTAAGAGCCTACTCTAGAAGGAAAACTAAATTATGATCACATTACCAAAACATATTCTTAGAACTTACAAAACCTAACAGCTTTGTAGTATTTGTCTTCCATGCTAAGAATTTATGTACTATCAACTGGTGACAATTTTCATAAAGAAAGAGCTGACTTATGACAGGTATATTATGAATGTTTGCCTGTCTGTGACTTGATATGATATTTTAAAACTGCAAGTATTGCCTCAGATCATGAGGGACAGACACAAAAGAATACAGTCAGTTTGTGACTATTGAAAAAAAAAAAAAAAAAATATATATATGGTATTCAGAAAAACAGGATGATCAGCACTCACACATTTACATGAATGGTGTCACCTTTCCAGTCTAATTTTTGGCAAGACTTTCTCTTCAGAAAGGACTTAAAACTCACTGATTACTAGAGACAGACATTTTGGCAGTCCCAACTCATAAAAATTATTTCTTAAGCATAAAATTATAGAAATAGCAAAATTAGTTGCATTAATTTTGGTTGAAATGAAGAAAAAAATCCTTACTTGTGAATCTTACAATTCATGTTATAAGTATACTTTACACACCACAATTTATTTAGAGAAGTGTGAGTTTCTTCGCATTGTCTAACTTCCTCAGAGCCTTCTCAGGATAATTGTCTTTGTTAATGTTGAACACATATCATACATACAGGAACAAAGAGAAAGAAACTTCCAGTTAGGATATGACTAAATTTGGAAAGTGTATAAGCTGTAGCTGCATTTCTTCTCTGAGATTATTTTCACAAAATAAAAAATACCATCTGGTTCCAGAGATCTTAAGTTCTTATGGATATTTAGGCATTTACAGGCTTTGCTATTGAACCAGGAGAAACTGTAAAAGATTTGAAATATATTAGGGACTTGAGACTTCTGTATTCAAGTAACACTGACCTTTCAATTGGCTGCCACAAGACAAGAATTATTTGTCATTTTAAACTTGTGGACATATCCTTACCACTATTTCAGCTCATCATAAACAATGTTGACAAATAAAAGATTTATCTGGCAGCTGATATTTAACATGAATGATGTTGAGAACACCTACATCCACCTCAAGTCTTTTTCCAAACTGATACCTTAGATTCTCAAGGCAATGTTGTGTACAATAACTTTTGTCCTTGAGAAAGAAGGAAGTCATCTGGCTGCCATCAGAGGACCCCACTGAGATCAAGGTGACTGTTCACTTTCGTCTGTGTTTAGTTACCTGAAACAGCCCTGAAATTGTCAATTCCTATTGTCAAAAGGCATGCTCCCCCAGTTTATTTTCCAATGGTTTATGATTAGGGTTTTATGATTAGGGTGCAGCCGAGTGAGGTAACCAGGAGCTGAGGGTGGAAACAGGAAGTCTGGGCTCTCCATTATGAAAGACCCATCCCACAGTACCCAGTGAGGAAACAGAGCTGGATATGGTGACCACAAAGTGTCCAGAACAGTGTGTCCATCCAGCAAGGTCATGGTGACATGGAGGGCTGACTTCATCTCTCTAAGTCAAGTTCTTCTCTGAATTGGGCAAATTAGTCTATAACCCTTCGTAATATTTTTAGGAGCTTCAGATGAGCAAATGATGAAGCAAATAATTATGGGGAGACTAAAATGTATGTGCTGTATGAGAAAGTTTTGGGTTTGGATGTTTATATTTTCTTGCAAAGATAACACTTGTGTTATTCAGTGATTTCCTCAGAGCTTATGGCTCTTTATATTACAGGCATTTGCTCTGAAAAATGTTTTATATACGTTGTGAAAGTTATGTTGTCTGTTTAAGAGATGAACTTTTCCATGATGGCCACATATTAGATATCTTATTTTTTCAAGAGATGGCATTTCTAGGCCATAGTGGTTGGTGGAGACTTTGTTGACTTCCTGATGTTGCTGAAGAGCTAATCCAGGTGTAATACGTGAACGTGTAATACACGAGACCTAGTTAGAGTGAAGTTGGTGGGCTCTAAGGGTGGACTTCACTGTGCAGGAACCCCCCAAATTCTCATGCCCTCATGACCTCCAGCCACTCATGCACCACGGCTGTTCTTGGGAACTTCTCACAGATTTAGCAGCCGTACTCTTCAGGTTGGTAACTCTTTTTTCTCATGACCCAACGACCTTTGGGTCTTCATGCGTTATGAGTATCCATGGGAACTTGATAGGGTGTTATCCTCACACAACACTGGGCCTAGAAGGTTTCTCTGAGTACTGTTGAGCAGTACAATGTGTTCAGCACTGAAGATTGACTTACCTTTCAAAATAGAACTATGTGACACTTTTTTATAGTGTTGATAATTGATGATATAGGATGAACTTAAGGCAATCCATGTCCTAGAAATCTGATGTTATCTTAAGCAACGCTAAATATCCCCATTTACTTCCCAAGAAAGGAAAAAAAAATAGTTTTCAGTTTGGAAGAAAGAAGACTCATCAGGATATTATCAAAAGATGAAAAGAAGAAAATAATTTGCTTCTTCTCCAGTTTTTCAACCATCTTAGTGAATATTATGACATGGGGAATGAGCCATACTACACTTTCAATTAGCTTTTGTGGAGAGATATTACTGTCTTGGGGATGTTTAAGAATTTTAAACAAATAACAAAACATTTTTTACACAAATTCTGAGAGAAATACCATTTCTACTGTCTATAGTGAAGCCATTTTAAGAGCTGCTTTTCATTAAGCATTTATACTATCTGCAAATTGCTGTAGGTTTTGTTAATCATCCCCATTTCATTGCTTATTTTCACACCTGCAGAATTAATTATAGACTAAAATATCCATATAATGAAACTATGGTAAGGCAAAAATTACTTGTTTGGGGTTATTGACCATGATATGTAGATCTGAGCTTTACTGTTTCTTCACTTCCATTTGTTGAAAAGGTTTTGCATGTTAACAGTGCTGTTTCTTTACCATGGTTATTATGGAATATATAAATATAAGCTGCCCATTATGGCCCATGGGCTGTTGCATGCAATCTAATGCTATTACCAGCAGATAGATTTTCCCACATTCCCTTGCTTCAGCAGACAATGTTAGATTTATGTTTACAAGACAAAAGGTCTGCATGTTTGTTTAGGCAAGAGAATTAAAGATAAGATTCTTCACTGCTATATTCTGCAATATTGCAACATCTGTTGCCACTGGCTTATCAGTGTAGGAAAATATGTATGGTTTTGTGAAACCCACCATTTTTAGAAAGTCCAAAAATGAAGAATACCTTCTATTTGAGAATAGGGATAGTTTTGTAGTGTTTTAATTGCTATTAGCAAAAAGAACTCATAAATTATGAATCTGAAAAAAAAACTTATTGTGTGAAATATTAATTGTAGAAAAAGAACCTTGTACATTGTTTTTTATTATGAAGGTATTTTTTGGTTTCTTACCATTGCAATGTTGCATATGGAGTCTTTCATCCAGATTCTGATCTTGAATGTTCATTTTATTAAAGATAGGCAGAAGCTGTCCTTTAAGGTTGTCAGCGTCCGCAGAAAAATAAGGTCCAGACTCTTCAAGGAAATAAAGGGGATGGAAAACACAAATTCTTGAAAATGTTTTTCTGGATTATTCTGTCCTGATCCTGTATTCAGTTTCTCTGAGCAGCCAACGTTACTTAGGTGCTAGTGTCTGCAGAATCTGGTCATGTACAGTGTAAGTTTTCTACCACTTTTCATTGTAAGCAGGAATGTGTAAGAGGATGAGTTGACAGGATTGGTGTGAGGATGAAGACAAATAGAATGAGAGCTGTACAGTAGAGATGCAAAGCCTAAAGCAAGTGGGTGTAAATCCACCAGCTTCAGTGCAGTTATGATGAATGAAACCAATGCAGATTTTCTATTTTTACTTTTAGGCTGTACAAGGTGAAAGAGGTTGAAAAATTTCAGGTCCTGCATATTTTTGTGCTTACCATTTAATTTTCTTTTCTTCTTGGATTTTCTTCAATATTGAACATATTTTCATCATATAAATGACAGTTTTTTCAATGTTCAGGACAGTGAAATTACCTAAGAAGCTTTAAAAGAGGATTTTAATAAAAATTGAATGTCTGTGTCAGCCACCCTAATATATTGCTATTATGAGACCATTACATGGCTGAGATGTTCCATTCTAAATGCTTGTTTGTTACTCCCTGATAGACCCAAATCAACATTTTGTCATTCAAATAATTTTTCTTGTTTGTCATTTAAATAATTAAAAAAACAAATGTTATTTCTCAAACTTATCATTTAGGAATAATTCATCAAACGGAGGAAAAAATATTCAGTAAAAAACAGCTCCTTTAATCTATAATCATACTCTAACTCCTGGTGTGTTGAAAACCATTTAAAGCAATAAAATACAAGTTTCTTAAGTAACTGTTTCAATTATGTGTTAACAGTCAATGGTTGCCAAGTAGGAAAACTGTGAAAGTGATCAGACACTGTCTCAGGCCTAATAAAGCTTCAAAGGCTAACCACATTGTTGAAGTGATGAGGTGTTTAGACTTTAAAGCCTCACTCACAGCCTTCACCATCAGTCTGTATTAGATTTCTAATGGACCTTTCTGTAAAAAAGGACTGAGGAAACCAGGTCTAAAAAAATATTAGTAAGAGTGAAGTAGGTAAGGGAGAGCTCAAAATGTAAGTGATTAAATCAAAATTATGTAAACTATAGATTAATTTTGATATGAAATATGATTATTTATACAAAAAAAAAGAAAATTATAGGAACATTTCAAAATAAAACATTGTTTTTTAAGTTCTAAGGAAATTAATAATTTCATTAATGGTTGCTACTCTGGCAGCTCTCAACATAAAACAAGCTCATCAGAAGCTTTGCCAGATAACCTCTGGCTCTTCTCAGAGATTTTTTAAAAACATATAAATTATACTTCATGTGCAACTCAGACAGTCAAACACAAAGAGTACAAATCTATAGCTACTGCTTCCTAAATTAGTAGACTTTTTCACTGACAATTTTGTAAATTATGAAATTGCAGTAAAGGTATTTTCATGTTTAAGTTGTTCAGAGTTTCCTTTAAGTGTTTCTCACTGAAGATTTTGCACAAAAGGAAACTTCAAACAAGATTTTAAAGCAATCAAGAGGCTGTTTCTGTGTTAGACAATTCAGAAATATCATGTTTCCTGTTCTCAAATATTTTTCTCAGTTATCATTCTACACATAGTTGGGTTTAAAAGTAATTTACTGAGTAATCACTACTGTGTTAAAATGGTGGAGATTGCATACCTGAGATAATTTTAGACTATACCTCCTTTACTGTTAGTCATAACATAAGAAGCAAATAATTCAGGATAGGCCTCGTCAGATTCAACTGAGCTTCACTTAGTGTTTCAACCATTTTAATTGTGTAAAAAGCAGAATGAAATAGCTAATACTGGTCTGCAGGATCAGTTCACATCTGAGGTGTAATTCTGTTTGCCATTTGGTGGAAGTCAATAAAGCTCTTGGCTGTCAGGATTGTTAAGAGACAGAGGGCCTGGAATAAAAATAGAAGAATTTACTAAGTCTCTTTGAGAAGTCATATAAGTGGTTTGATTGAGTACCAGGTCTAAGAGGTTCTTCTGAGTAGAGGTTTTGGCTCAGAACATGTGGTGGAGAAGTGATTCTGGCAAAGAGGGACATGGTTTGGGTCATCATCTGCTTGCAGGTTCTGGACTTAGAAAATGGAAAAGGAGTAGGCAAGAGACAGAAAAAAGATCCATACTCTAGAATATGCTATAGACATGCTAATGCAAGAAAATCTGTCTATTCAAAGTTGTTACCGCACATGTTCTTTGACAAATTCAACCCACTTGGCTACCTTCCCAGGTGACCTCAGCAATTTTGCTGTAAATTGTTTTCACTGTAACATCTGATCACATCCTCCATTTCAGTTCTTCACAATGATTATCTCTTATATTGATTATCCTACAATCAGGTTAGCCACAAACATTTCTTGACGATCTGATAGCAGGAATATATTCATTCACACTCAAGAGAATAAGGTGTTAATATATATAGTGTAAAATACAGATCAAGAGCCTAAGGAACAATGTCTATTTGGCACTTTATTCATTTTCTACACTTTTCCCCTCAGAGCTCAAGCTCAAACCAACTCCTAAACTGTAAAAATTGTGCTTACAAATTGTAACTGTGTCCTCGCTATTCTAAAGGTGGGTCTGGATGCTAGAACATGGGCTTAATTACAGTGGAGCCAGGAACCTTAAAGACTTCAAACACATTGTATTGTGTAACTCTCCACCTTATAGACACTCCTCCTCCTGCCCCCAAATGATCATCAAACACTTACTATAAATAAAACTTGATATGGTTAAGACATAACACATGGATATGTTATAGCAAGATGTCTTGCTCTACTTTACTGGATTCTTGATTGTCACTCTCCTGAAACTTGCTTGTGGCTGCAACAAACCACTGAACACCTCCCAGGAATTCTGCACTAAATGTGTTTTCTTTGTAATTTATGTTAAGTGTCATAGATGTACATGTACATATGAAGGAAAATATTTAATCTGGCTTAGTAAAGTCTTCTGAGCTGTTTTCTCACTCTCTAAGAAACTTGTTAAATTACAGTTTTCCTCAGCCCAGCAGAGGAATAAAGCACAACAAAGGCTGTTTAACACAGGTAGATCACTCAATCAGTTTTAAAATGTTAAGCATCAACCATTAATCAGCCAGTTTAAGCATGACATATTATTATTTTCAATGTTAAATGTTGCTAGGAAGTTAACCAAGACTTATAAAATTATTTATTTTTAGTTACTCTCTTTAGATCTTGCACGTGTTATTTCAAAATCCCTTGGGTATGAGAGGAATTTAAACCTAATTGTGGCTTTAGTTTGTTTATAGAGCTAACAATTTTCACTTCTGTGTCTTTATATTACCTGAGTAAGAAATTACTCTTCCGTGTAATTAGAATTGTAAAAATAATCAAGTTTAAATTAAATAGCAAAATTATTGCTTGCAGTATGTTACAACCTAAATGTTGAGTGAAAACTATACTCTCTCATGTACATTTTTGTGTAAATAAGTTACTTTATTTTCCAAAGTCAAATTCTACTGTCACCCACACAAACTGTAATCTTCCTATGCTTATAGTAACATGCATATAGTAAGTGGCAGGATATTTTTATTTGGAAATTTTCTCTTAAATGTTTATACAAGGAGGGACAAGGAAGTAAGCTTACAAGTATGTCATTAGACTATGTCATGTGAGATGAAGATGCTGGTAAATTTTTTTTGACAAATAATATACAATTCCATTTTTTTAGGTGTCTGTTTATTAATCACTCACCACAAATACTTGAAAGAAGATTGCAGCCAGGTGGGGGGTTGGTCCCTCTCCCAGGCAACCAGCAACAAAACAAGAGTATAGAGTCTTAAGCTGCACCAGGGGAGGTTTTGGTTGGATATTAGGAAGAAATTCTTCACAGAGAAGGTGATTAAGCACTTGAATGGGCTGTCCGGTGGAGTGACCATCCCTGGGGGTGTTTAAGGAAGTTGTGGATGTGGTACTTGGTGCCATGGTCTAGCTGACACATGTTTGGTCATAGTTTGGACTCCTTGACCTCAAAGTTCTTTTCCAACCTGATGGATCCTGTGATTCTCTGATTCTTGTCTTATAATTTCAAAATGAGCTTGCATGACCCACAGTGTTAAGTAAGCTCCACCACACTCTGCAACCAGGACACACTGTAAAGAACAGAAATGAGGGGAACTTTTTTTACTTCTGGAAGACTTCTATTAATTCACCCACTGGGGTTAAAAATTAAGAGTTTGTTAAAATGTTACAGCTTTGAACTGTAGCGACATCTCTTTTTAATAGCTTTTCAAATTTCCTTGCTTATTTAAAAGACTTTTTCTCTTAAGGCAAACAGTAGAGATACCTTAATTTCAGCAAGACTTCTGTTTGAGAAGACTCAGTCTGTCACCAATCCACTGAAAAGAAAGTGGGTTTTGAATAGAGGCATTCTTATGTGTTCTTTTTTATCTTCAGCCAGGAAAGTTTTAACTCACATGACAGTATTAATCTTTTCACCAATGTAGTTTCACAAGTGTGCTAGTCTAACCAATAAACTAAACAGGCTGAAACCTAGTCTCTGGCAGCAAGGCCAGCTGGCGTGCAATGGTCTCTACCCATACAATTAAACTTTGTTAACCTCCAAAAGAGAGTTGTGGCAGGCAAGATAATTATTTAGAATGATCACTTGCATGTGCTTATCCCTGAACCTGGCACATAAGTTCTTTGGGAGTGTAATATTTGTTTAATTTAAAAGTCTGACAAGTCTCTTCTATCAATAGATGGTCAAGTCAAAGGACTCAAATCTGAGCTCCTGCTTTAATTATTTTGCTAGTACAGACACAACTGCAAAGACGGAACATAATATTTTCTTCAAAGCTGACTTACAAAATAATGAGTTCTGCAAAGCAATCATTTCAGTCAGTAAAAAGCAGAGGCTGATGATGGAATTGGGAGGAGGCAAGCTGCTGTGTTGGTTTTAGCTGGAGGGAGCTGAATATATGTGTGTTTCAACACTTATCTCTTTGTGTTAAAAAACAAACTACATTTTTTCCTCTGAATCAGTGGGCTTTTAGTAGGTATCAGATAGTTTAGCCGAGCACTCTGAGAACTTGCAAATGATACTCATAATTATTTTTACATAATCTATATTTGGATCCCATTTTGCAGTGTCTTGGTTCTTCAGTAATCTTCCACTCCATTTCAGTAAACAATCTATTTGAAAAATGTTATAAAAATCAGCACTACATAATAAAATTAACCTAACATTAATTTGTAATCCATGTAAAAGCCTTTAAAATATTTTTCCCCAAAAGGGAGCTGGGAGCTGGGTGGAGTCTATATTAATTAAATCAACTGCCTAATTGTTTGGAACATATGAAATTGTTCCCGAAGTATGACTTTCAGAGCAAATATCATGCCTTATAGAAATACATTATCGGACTGCATTTTAATACATTGTTTTTTGGTTTTTTTTTAATATTTAAATATCAGAGTTATATGAAAACTGAATCCCTGACTGAACTGTTTCAATCCCTGACTGAACTGTTAAAAGGATGCCTCTTACTGGCCTTTATAAGGAGCATTTTTGTCTAAGAGATCAGTTTAAATTTCTCAAGTGTTGCTAATGAAGCAGAATACCTAATGATTACACTTTGGTTTATCTTTCAACTTCAAGAACGAGCACAGAATACAGATGACTCAAAAATCACGGGTGCAGATAGACTAAGCCTGCAGTGGTAAGGAAAGTTTATCTTCACTTTTCATAGAGGTGACCCAAATCACTTTAATACTTCTGATTTGGAGAGAAGAGGAGAGGGGAGAATTTCCTCAGGGTAGCACTTCCCTGAGGAAGATTCACACTTGGGCTGATAGGAGGTCCCACCAGCTCTGACGACCCCTTCCATTCAAAATTTTTCCATCCTGATGGAGTGCCCAAATTTTTTAGTGGCAAATATGTAAATAAAAAGAGGTGTTTTCTTATTTTTGCTTTCCAGTGATATATTGGGGTTTGGTTTTTAGAGGCAAGACAGCTTCTTTAGTAAAACCAAGGACCTGAATTCCAGCAATCTCTCCAGACAAGCTAAATATTAAAATCAAAGTTATTCTGCAATTGGTTCCCATTGGGCTGGATTTGTGTGGGATCCTCATCTAGCTGATTCCTATTTAGTGACAAGTGTTCTCAGTCTAGAAGTACCTTTTCCTACATTCTAGAAGTACCTTTTCCTACATTTTCCTTCATAAAAAGATGACCACCAAGTTTGATTGCTAAGTTTAGGTATAGATTATAGGACATAAAATGTAATCATCACTGTAAAGATTAGAGATTCTTGATAGATTTATATATATCTATATCTGTTTCCAGGGATATAGCAGTTTTAATACATTTAATTTTTTTTTTACCTAGCCAATCTTTGATTTGTTGGAAATTAATTTCGTTTCTTTGGTTTGGAAACCAGCAGAAGTTGTTTTTTTTTCAAATATGAAATCATAAGATTTTTTTGTTTTCTCTTCTGGGAGACAGAATTTGTAGCTTTATTGTTTTTAATATTCTTTAACAATGTAATAGAAAATTTGTATCACAGCAGCAACAACAACAAAAAAGGATGACTACAGCTTTCGTGCATCATATATCAACCTGAAAATTTCTGCGAACTAAAACTAAATATTAATTTCATCTCTTACATAGAAATATTTACAGAATTTAGAATCTTAATACAGTTTTTCATTGGAAGGAAGAACTTATCAATCTCTGATTTCTTTTTTGAAATCCTATACCAAGTACTTGGCAAGAGCCTTTATAATAGTCTGGAATCTAGAGTCCCACAAGTTTTAATGCCTATTTCTGTAACTGTGTGCAAAAGCCTAAAGTGATTGAAACCATAATTTGTATGGCCTATAAATTATAAACATAAATCATGATATTTGATAATGTGTTGCATGGCAATCTGTAGTGAATTACTGTGTGTTTATACTTTACCCCATGTTTTGTTTTCCCTGCCATCACTTGCCTCAGGATTTCAGACCTCTTGTCTTACAGCTCTGCTGTAAATATTTGACCTCTCATTTGTCTGTTTTCTCCTGCTGAGCCTTTTCCTCTTCTCATAAAAGTCAGCTGGGGAGACAACAGGCCATTGAGCTATGGCCTGCCACGGGCAGCTGCCGAAGTTGTGCTGCACAGCACTGCCCCTCGGCAGGTCACATCCCAACAGAGGGTGCTGCCAGTGTGGCAGGCTCCAGACAGAGGGAGATTTCTTCAGCATTACCAAAAAAAGGACAAGGGTTGTTTTGCAGCCAGCTTGTATTGGGAAAGGACTAATGAAATGAGGCAGAGGGTGTAGAACATTGCATGCCTGGCTTTAAAGGTTCAGTGTAAAATCTGCTCATGACACTAACTTTCAAAATTCATTCTCCCCAGATGAAAAGCGTACAATATGTCCAGCCTTTTAGGTATATTAAGAATATTTCATTTCCCCTATATTCACCCCTGTTACATCGCAGGATGTTTTGACCTTTAAAAATAAGATTATGAAAACAATAGGCCAATAACCTAGAGGACTTCTGCAATCCATATGTGTATTTCTTCTGCTTTGGTTAATGAAACAGTTGGAAAAAGAATGAAAGTGAAGGTTCAGATAGTTTCTTACCAGCTTGAGACATCACATCAATTTCAGGAAGAATATAAACTGAAGTAAAAGACCCCCCCCCCCAAAAAAAATATACTACTGTTCAGGCTTTGGCAGGGGTATTTTCGTTATTACAGCATATATGTTAGATCACAGATCTGGTAGCTCTAACGCAATAAAAAAATTCAAAATATTACACATAGGGAAAATGCACCAGAAAAAAAAAAAAAGAAAAAAAAGACCCCCCAAAATCTCCTCCAGAAATTAAAAAAACCCCAAAATTTAAATAATTTTTTTCAGTTTAGCATTTAATACCATAACTTTCTCTAAAGTAGTCTTTAAGTGGCCAAAATTGATTTACAATGTTTTAGAATGGTCTCTCTGACCTTTGCACTTCCTGAGTAGAACAAGACACATGTAATAGGTGCTAGCAAGGGCTCTGCTCTTACAAACCCTTAGAGAACATGCCGTAGAGAACATCCTGCCAAAGATGGTCCTCTAGTTTAGCTAAACTGTTTGTATGACAAAGGTATTACAGATTTGTTCCAGAACCAACTTCTGGCAAATTTTTTAATATAATATACTCATTTGCTCCTTCCAGACTGTCTTTAACTCCCAAAACCAGAGAAAGCTTCTTAACAATCCCATTACAATGATTTCTCGACAACGTTCTTACTATGCTTGCTTTCCGCTCCTCAATAATTAATGAGGATCTATATTATCTTTTGTTTCTCTGGCCCCTTCTTTTCAGAAAGACTTGTTTTCTCCAGTCAACATGTAGGCTTGGAGAACATGACAAAATGCTCGTCCTCACTGGTTATTGGATGCTTGGCCTGTTATCATAAATTCCTCTTACTTGCCTGGATCAGCCATTGGTTACTTCTGAAAGAAGCTGTTGGGGGTTAGATTTGGTTTTCTTTTTTTTTCTATAGAATTTTTTCCCACAAA
>WBMY01008951.1:154235-176378 GCA_013397315.1 Donacobius atricapilla
AAAAATTAAAAACTGTAAACAGAAAGTTATCTTGAAGACAAATGCTCTGTAACAGCATTTGGCAGAAACCTTCTTACAGCTCATTCCAAGATCACAATGCAAGTAAGGCTTTAGAAAAATTGGTTAGATAAAGAGTTATTATGTTATGATCATTTAACAAAAAAATTATTCACTGTTTCTGCTAAATGCAAAGTTGCTTTCCAATTGATTTTTATGTAGCTAGGGGAATTAATTAAGATTAGAACTGTGGAAGATTAGAAATTCAGGCATATCCTAAAACTAAATGAAATGCATTTTAGTATATGGTTCTCACTGCCTTATGACTGTGGTAACAAAAATTTGCATTTTCAAGCAGGCTATAAGCAAATCATATGTTTCTATATTTATCTTTATTCACACTACAAGTTTCACTTGATTAGTGAAGCGGAAATCTACAATAAAAATCACCGGGCTGAATCTACTGCCCTGACTATAATCTGTCAAAAAACTTACGATAACAAGTAAAATCAATTTTTTAGTTGCATTTTGTTGAAACACATTTGATTGTAAGAATTCTTCTTACACAAAATATGTTTTCCAGTGTTTTGAACTCAGAAGCCATTAGCTTCAAGCGCTAGACAAAAGTTGCTGAGTAGACTTTGAAAGCAGATAATCATCATCTATCTCAGCTTCATTCTGCTATTAGATTATAGTTAGCATGAAAAAGAAAAAACATGAGGGAAAGGCATTTGACCATGAGATCTGAATGTTCATTGTTTTCATACCAGCTATGAAAATTCTGGGTGTCAATAACCTGGAGGCAATTCTGGAGTTGCATTTGATCATATTTTCTCCATCAGTGTAGGGTTTTTAAATAGTTATTTCTAACTTCATGGCTGCTTGCATCTCAATTAGTCAGAAGAGATGATTAAATGGATATACATCTACATATACATTTTTTTTTTCTTTTCAATCTGGAAACCTTCATAACTGAACTGGAACGAGGGATCAGGAAAGATAGAAAAATTAGTTTTTTTGGTTTTGCAGAAAATAAACATTTCAGTGTCAATCTTCAAGCCTCACAGAAACGAGAGAAGAAAATTCCGTATGTGGGAGGATAATTTTGCTGAAAGAACTGTTCAGTACTAAAATGTCAGAAGGCCTCAAAAGGCACAGCCACTTTTCCACCATGGAAGAAAAAAAAACACCTAAAATCTTCACAGATCACCTGTGGGCAGACTGGAAAATGTTAATGGGAAACTCAATTTATAAACACATGGATTACTGCTTGGAGATAATCACAAGTTACAAGTATTCTTACTAACAATTTCAGCAGTTTCCATTAAAGCTTTAACCTTTCCCCCAGGAAGAGAGTTCTTCCTGGACATCCTGAAAGGGTCAAACTAAAAATAAAATTTTTTGAAAAAACCCCTAAGAGTTCAGAGAAGTCTTCAGAAAAACTCCCTGTGAGTGCCCTCTGCCATAGTGTTAGGGCAAAAATGGAGTTTAACCACCCAGGTCTGCTGCCGCAGGGCTGAACACTGGACACTGTGAACCTCTTGGCTGTACTTGCTGCCCAAACTGGACATGTTGGATGGACAGGAGGAGCAGGGCTGTGACTGAGCACCAGCCCTCAGTCTGAGTTGGAACAGCCTGGTGATATATGTTAAAGAAGCAAAAGGCTTATTATTTACATGGTGTACCAATTGTTTTAAAGACTCAAAGATCGCCTGAAGAGCATGGGAGTTCGTAACCCAGGCTCCCTCAAAACATGTTAGCTGGGAGAAGTGACTGCAATTTTTTCCCAGCAGATTTTTCTCAGATCTGTTACATAAGTCTGATACTTCCATTGCCAAGTGTGTGAAGTAACATTTTGCTTTAAACTATCAGAGCTGCAGAAAATTAGCTGGAACACAGCTAAAAACTGCAACAAACTGATTTTTCACTTTGGCTTTTGAGGTGCCAACCACAGCAGATGGAAAAAAGGGGTAGCTAACGAGTTTCATGTCTAAAACACAGCTTGCTCAGCCCACTGGTTGGTGGCCAACGTACTGAAATTGCTTCTGATCAGTAGGAACTAAAAAACACAACGTGATGCAGAGCATAGAGTTTGCTGCAGTGGGTCACTTACTGTGCAAAGTTGCCCTCCCAAGGTTGGTGGCCTCAGTTCCAGGCTGGAGCACCTGTTAGCATCATCTCTCAAGACAAAATATGCACAGATCTCCTGCAGAATAAACAACCTATTCAGGCTGCAGGTTTACTGCACTATGTGTGTTTCATTATTACTTTTATTCATGTTTTAATTGTTATTATTTTACAGTGCCCAAGAGAAATGTACGGGTTTTGTCATCTGTTAAAGACACAATTAGAAGAGCTAGGCTCAAAGGAGCAGCAGAGGCAGATGGTATATTGGCAGTTAAATTTGTAAGACACCTCTCTTAAGTCTTGCCAGCAAGAAATAGCTTTTCTGCTTTTTCCTTTTTTTTTTTTTTTTTTTTNGCAAACAGTTTATTTTAAGAGGAGTTTGCTGTAGTTGAGCAGGTAGAGAATGACATGATTTGGTCTCTCAAGAGTTTTGACATTCAGGAAAAAAACCCTAAAACTATTTTGACTGAGTCACAAATCATTTATTCATATATTCTTGCCACAGAGAAAGCTCTGCTAGTTTCTAAGTCAAATAATCTGTGCCATGTGTCCAGCTTTTCTCTTCTGTCTGTCACGTTTCTAGTTAACCTTGTTAACTGGCTCAATGGAAAAACACTGGTGTAATGTAACAGAGGCAGTGACCTGACAGATGACCTATGCAGATCAGATGAAGAATATCAATTTCAGGGTTGATTGGGGGTGTGAATAGGTTTACTGCTAAAAAAACTAGGGTATTTTACAATCACACCCTCGCAGCAAAGCAGTAGCCTTCTGAGGAACTGTGAGCTGAACTGAACTGCAGATGAGAATGCAAGTGCTCACATACCAGAAGGGAAAAAAAAGTTTACTGAAAGGGCAAATGGTAAGGCTGTCAGAGAGCTAGGATTACTTGTTTAAATGGCATTCTGGGTTAGGAAGCAGCTGGTCTTAAATAACCAAATAATGCTTAGAAATTAGTATTGGGCTCTGTAAATATGGTGATACAGAGGAGTTAAAGGATTTAACAACCAAAAAGATATTGAGGAGTTCTCTAGTTTTCTGCTGGTAAAACTTGCAACCTGTGAACATTTAAGTAACATTACATTGCAGTTCACAAGTACTATGCAAATGAAAACTGCCCCCAGAAATATATTTTTGGCACAGTATACTTTGAATATAATTTTGCTCCTGGAAGTGGACCAGATTCTGCCAGTTTATGTATTAGAAGGTTTTGGAACAGCCCTGTTTTCTAGGTGGAGTATTTGAAGGCTCTGCTAAACTGCATAGTGAGGTACCTTTTCTTAAGGACACGATTTAGATACACTAGTTAGGTGTCCTCTCTTCTCTAGTGTCTCAACAGGACAGTTTATCCTGCACACTATTTATTAGTCAAGCACTGCATGGATGGGTGAAAACAGATCCTTTCTCACTCTCCTCATTCTGCCTGTGCACTAGGGCTAGGCATGCTCTTGAGAATTTTTTCTTACTAACCTCCAATGAATTCTGTAGACCTGGTGGAAACACATGTGGTTTAGATATTTTGGAAGCAGGGAAAAAAGGATTAAAAATGGAAAGATTTATGAGTTCTGTCATACTTTTCAGCCGCTTTATGGAGCAACTGGAAGTTTGCATTTATTCCAAAATGTAAAGGGGCATTTCAGAGAAGTAATTCTGTTTTGTCTTTCCCAGACAACTAGTTGCTCCAGGCAATGGGAAGTATATGTGCTATACCACACAGGAAGAACTGGTACCAGTGAAGTGATTAGCTGGTAAATCCCTACAAAAGAATCCCCAGTTTTATCACCACATTACTCTGATTTCTTTTTTTCAAAGGGTCAAAAGCACAATTAACTATGCAGAAGTATAACTAAACACTTTGCAGTTGGCTTATGTAGAAACATGATTAGGAACCAGGGTCATTGCAGGGCCATAGCTCCTATTGTCCCTTTTAAAATTCTTCATCATCATCTGAAATACATCTTTGGCATACATTTTCTCCCTATCATATCTGTGCAAAAGTGCCACCCAGATCCCTCTCAGTTTGTTGTACCCTTGTTACAGTTTAGCTTAAATAGCTCATGTTCTGCCCTGCTGTTTATGTCTCTGCCAAGTTACTCTCAGTCCTCTCTCTGATGAAAGGCCTTTTCTTTTTTTCAATGTCTTAAATATAATAAAAAGAATTATTTAGGCATTGTGTTAATAATATGTGATAGAATAAAAAACAAAACTAAAACCAAAAACAACAAAACCAAAACCCAAAACCAACTGCTACCAAAAAAAGAAATAAAATACCCGCAAATTCTGCTGACATTAGTATGCATAGTTTGATTCTGGCTTCTGCCAGGCAGAGATCTCCATGAGAGCTGCCTCCCTGATGGTTCTTTTAGCATTGCATTTTATGGGACCCCATATACTGTAAATCTCTGGAGCCTGAGCACAGTGCTAGCACTGCTTCTAGCTGTGCACTCTGAAATGTGTTCTCCCCAAGTGCTTAGCTCACATATGACACCCTTCTGTGAAGTCAGGACCCTACGGTTCAGTGCCAAGGCACAAAATCCGCGTGGGCTGCCCTGATGTGGAATGGAAAAGTATGTAGCCCAGCATTAAAAGTCACATCCAAACACTGTAATTGTATAATATGTCAATTTAATAGCATGATATCAGCTGGAGACCACAAATGGTGCATAGAAAGATTTCCCAAATTACCACAGCTCGTAGGAAAGCATTTGACAGCTTGATTGCAATAAATGATTATAGGCTAGATCAAGCACCAAGATTTAGAACCCCACCCTAAATATTAAAAAAGAAAAAGATACAAACCCCTAAATCTCCAAACAACCCCATAACACTTTAGATTCTTAGAAAACTTAATTTAGAATGCATGCAATCTGTTGCACAGATATGAATTTTCCCAGTGAATAGAATCAGAGCACGAATGGAATAGCATTTATCTCAGTTTGGTACATGCTCCTTTTCCTCTGAAAGGAACACTGAAGATCTAAATATGTTTGCTCCCTGAAAAGGATCATCAGGGATGTACAATCCTCCATGGGCTTTTTGAAGCTTTTGCTCAGAGGTATTGTAGGCAAGAGTTTCCCTTATTGTACTGATAACAGAGGAAAACAGAGGTTTTCTTCTTCCCAGAAGAAGGAGAAATCTCTCTTCATTATAATATGAGGAAACACAAAGGTCTAGCTGGGAATAATGTGGGTACATAATGTAAGATCAGTGAGGAAAGGCCTGTGTGCCTCCCCCTGGATTTGAACCATCCTGTTGGAAGGAAACCTAAAGCAGGACTTGCTGTGGAAGGGTTTAGAAGCCACTGGAGTGGAAGGAGAGAGCATGAGAAGACATCCAGGCTTGGCCCTGATGCATAGCTTCTCTTCACAGTTTTGCTTCCTGTGTACTGGGGAGGAGTTAGTAGATATCTTCATCCTTACCAGTGTTATCAGGCACATTTTCAATGCGCACATTTATGCTAAGAGACAGATTAGCACCAGGAAAATACCTGTAGCTCAGAAGCTGAGAGGTGCAAGACAAGCTTGTGTGCACATTGCTGACAGCCAGCCTCCTCTATACTAAGTTGTCTTGCAACTAATTTTTAATGTCCTTCTGGGATTTTTCTCTGGTCAGACTATTTTTTGCAGTTGTGCTGTTTTGTTTTGTTTCACTTTGTTTTTCCTAAATTCAGTTTCTGGTGTAACAAGAATATATAGCAGTGATACACTTAAAACATGAAATTGTGGGGTGGTACCATAAAAGTGTAACCCTAATCTCTTCCCTGTGCAACACAGGGGTATCTGGGGGAAAGCTCTGCTGCTCCATACAGAGTCAAACTCTGTTTCTTTATTTTGCTTCTTCCCTGGTGGCTTTTGGGATCAGTCTCCATGGCAAAGGATTTCCAGAACAATAAATAGAAAAGGTCTTTGAGAGGGCTAAGCAGAGCACCCTATAGGTGGGTATAAGGACCAGCAGGGTGCCTGATCAGAGCTGCCGTGTCCTGAGTGGATACCTGGTTTGGCAGAATAGATGTGTCCTTTGGAAATGCTGGCCTGCATAACAAACACAGAGAGACCTGAAATAAGGCAAAGGTTTTCAGAGTTTATTGCCAGTTTCATTATTGATACCAAAATGCTGATATGACTTTGTACTACAATAAGAGGTGCTTCAGAGATTACCTTTTTGTTAAACATTTTACTAAAAAAATGCTTGTTTTTAGGACTGTCTGAGACTCCTCTCATCTAATTTTAGATGTATATATTTAACCTGTTCTTCTATATTTACATATAATCAATGAGGAAAATATAGTCTTGTCCTTCCTAAATTCTATGAAACAAAGGCTTTTGTGGTATAACACCATTAAAATACTAAAGTTCAAATGAGTGTTAATTTAAAACTAAAAACGTTTAAATTCCTTTCATAATTCACAAAATTCCTCAAGAGATATTTTGATAAGGTTGTTGATGTCTACATAATATTTAAATGCAAACCACACAATAATTATTTACAAGTACTACACACACAAAGATAAACAAACAAACAAACAAACAAACAAACAAACAAACACTGAAAAGCACCCTGCCTGGATTAAAGATTAATGTTTTGGGTTTTTTTCAATAAAATGTAATTCATTACCGAGACTTATATTGTGCTTGCAGCTAATTGAAACGATCATGTACTTTTTTTAGCACTTTTATGTAAATAAATTCTTGCTCTTAATGAATTGTATTTTTGTGAGGACGTATCAGGCATTTCATAAGACAATGGAAGTCATTATTATTTTTGTATTTATATATGTAAGTATATCCACACCTAGAACATCCCAAAGCTTTTTGATCAAATCAGCAAGAGGATATGATGATCTTCAATATGTCAAAGATATGGATAATATAATAAAAGGACTCCGGAGGAGGAAAGGAAGACCTTGCTGGTGCCACTTGTGGAGGAGAGTGTCTAATCTGACACCTGAGCGCCCATGTGTGAGGTGGGGGTTGGGAATACCTTGACTGGCACTTGAAACATAGGAGACACCAGAGAATCCAGATGAGAGCTACAAAGTCACATGAGCCAGACTTCCTTAATTCTCATGAGGTTTATAAAGGCCGTGGATTTACAGCAAGGAGGCACATTTCAACATGGTTAATAGCAAACAAACCCTGAACTTCTGTGAGTGTCAGCTCTGTGCCTGGGTGCTCCAATAAATGTTTGACCTCTGTAAGACCAGAGAGATGAGGCGTTCCCAGGTGTGAGGTGTATTACCAGTGCTGCTTAGAATACAGACCTCAGTCTGTATTCTGTCTAATTTGCAACTGAAGTGGGTGTATAACAGTGAATGATCACTTAAGTGTTCCGGCTTGCACGCCTTTCTGGTCAAAATGTCCTAAGTTACCCAGATTTACCTTTTTAAACCATCTAAATTAAACCAGTTTCTTTTCCCCAACTCTGGGGATCGCTAATGTGTTTCACTCAAAAGAGGATTAGACATTTTAAATAGCTCATCCCAAAAATCTAAGCTGGTTCATTTGAACTGTGAAAAGGAGGATTATCAGCAAATTGGTGACTGAGTGTGTCCAACAGCTGGGGAACAGCTGGCAACTGGTGAGCTGTGCAGTGGCAACAGCTGCTTGCAGAACACACCTACCTGGTGACGCCCCTCTTTCACTTACCCCTCCATCTTTGGACAGCAGTGTGGGAATGTGCACACTGAAATGTAGCTGCCTCAGGACTGGGAAACTGCTCAGCTCGTCTGGGCACCTTGAGAAGTGAGGTTTCTGGGACGTAATCATAATAGAATGTGGTGGTGTGAATTAATAAATCGGGTGTAGGCCTGTCTTTTGGGTGGTATACCCTACCCAGACAGTTTAGATAAGGTGGCTAACTTTTAGAATACTAAGTTAGGGAAGATAAATATCACTCTTCAGATATATTAGTTCTGTTATTGTTACTTGTATATATGTGCAAATACCCATAAATTTGTAATTATGCAAGATGTTTTTTCTGGACAACTTTGACTTTCAAAAAGTCCCAAAGATTTCAGAAACAAAGGCTGCATTTACATTGTCTCTCAGCTAATCCTGCAAGAATGAAGGAGATGGAGGATTTAAAGGTAATCTCTTGCTATTCTCCAACCAGGACAGATTGTGGAATCATATCATCTTGTAGTCTTTGAATCGAATATATTTGTTCTAGACAGAAACTTCATAATGATAAGAACACCTTCTATTTCTTTAATCTCTATATCCTAAAATCACACCTTAAAATATACATGAGGAAATGTACAGTATGGCATTCCTATATTGCTGTCTCTATTTCCATGTATGTACATACATTTCCTATAGTTGGATCATATATTGTAATTTTGAGAATAAAGTAACAAAAAGTCAATATGTAGGGGGTTGTAAAAGGATTATTAATGGCTGGAAATTTATCACTGTGCATGACAGAGAATTAACTGTAACAAAAAACTGTTTCACAATGCAACAAAAGATGTTATTAAGGGATTAATTTTGTAGTACTTTCTTAATTTAAAAAAGTAATTATGAAACAGAGATTGTCTTTAACTGAGAAAAAAATATATTTTTGAAGTAAGTAAAATGAAGAATTTTTAGGAAATATTTTTGTAATATTGACAGCAAGAATATTCATTCAAATTTGGGATTAAATTAATTGTAAATTTGGATGTGAGGAGGGAAATTATCTTGCCTTTCTATGCAATATTATGTCCAGGTCTAATACTCAGTGTTGAAAAACATTAAAATGCAACGAGTACTCAAAGGATGCTCACAGCATTATTTAAATTCAGATTAATGTAGGTTTTCTATTCATAAGAAAGGAGGATGAAAGATGACCTGTTTACTGTGGGAGGACTTTTCAAGATGATAAAGATAGGACAAAATACTGTTGCTGGAAGTCAAAGTTACAAAATGTTAAACTTGGAAATGAGATGACATGCCTTAGCAGCACAGGACACCAAACATCAAGAGTGATGGCACTTGCCATTAAGGACTTTAGAATCAGATTTCATACAATTTGAAAGGAATTTGATTAAAAGCAATTTCTTATGTTTTATGTGGTTGTGTTTGAATGAGTATTTCTATGGCAGAAAGGAGAGGGAGGAAAGGAAGGGTTGTTGGGGTACTTTCTTTGCTTTTAAAATCTGTGAGTTTCACCCTCTCCCTTTGTGGTCACTCATATAGGACTCAACATGTCACGACTCAACTTTATTTAAAGGTAGCAATCAAAGATAAATCATTATCTAAAGCTTAACAATATATGTTTCTCTACCTTTATCTCCAGAGAAGTCTGCATATATCTGTTGAAAATTTGAGGGTTTTTTCCTTCTGCAAAATGAAATGTTAGCGGTTGTCAAACATGGGACAATTAACACCACAGTCCCATGTGTTTACAGGTTACAGAGAATTTTAATTTTCAGATGGCTGACTAGTGTTAAATGATTACTGATCACTGGATTTAGGGTTATGGAGGCTTTGTTCATAACATAGGTCTTGGTGAAGACATCTGGGTACATTTCACTCTACCTCACATGTCCACGGCCTGCCTCATAGAGCTTTGGTCCAACATTGATCTGATCTCTGCTGGTGATGTGAGGCTGAGTCCATCAAGTAATAAAATTACTTTGAATTCCTTTGGATGTAATACAAGTTTTCTGGATAAAACTGAATGATTTGCAATGTTCAGTAGGTCTGACTATAACATATCCCAGGCAAATTAAAACCATAAGAAATTAGGCATAAGAAATTATACAACAACAGCTGGCTACCCTAAATTATTGTTCAAGAAGAAAATTTTAAAAGTCCAAATCTTCTCTCATCATTTCAAGTAATTTCTTTACCACCTACTGCACCTTGTTATTTCTCTATGAGGCTTGTACAGATCTCCTGGAAAAGTGTTGATAATTTCATTTCTGTCACATCTCTTTGGGAAGATTGTTTTTCTGGAAAGAAATTAATTTTAAGGGACCAGAAGTCTTATCAACATTCCATTTAAAAATTACCAGCATTATGGGGGTTTTGCCTCTAAATATCTGGGAAGTACATTACATGGGGCATTATCTGGATCTGGGAGGGCAATATGTACAGTCTTCTCTTATCCCTTTGCTTATTCTCTAAAGAAAGTGGTAGTCATTCTGACTCTTCAGCGGTGATTTCTGAAGCGGTTAATCTCTTCCCTGAAAAGATTTGACAAAAACTTAATGGGCTGACTGAATGCATTCATCTAGATCTGTGGCATTCCTTTTCTTCAGTGTTTTTTCTCCTCTTGAAAGTCTCTGTCTGGATGTGCTGTCTGACACGCAGGAGTAGACAGGTCTATTTTCAGGCAGTTGTTAGATCATATGATGAAAGATGTTGGAAAGGACAGTGATAGACTGTATGAAAGAGGCAAGCCACCCTCTTCAAAAGCAATATTTATTCTAGTACTGGAGATCAGTATTAGAGGAAGGGAGGGGAGCTACAAATTGGCAGTACAATTGCTGTATGCAATTACATGCAAAGGAAAAAGATCTCTCAAGATGAGGAAACCAGGATCAACTCCTCTACTGGACCCAATGTCTATTATGGGTTTATTTTTGAAAGCATTCCTTCTGCACTCACTGCAGTTAAGATTTCACCATAACACTCAAGGCCAAGCTGGATGACCTGGTGCTGTTCTAGGAAGTATTATATTCTTACTGCATTTCTCTCCTGAGACGGATAATATGTTCACATCCTGAGGGTGCACCTAAATCTTTGTGCTTCTAGCCTTCTGTCAAGCTGCCTATGGCATGGGTGAGAATGTGAGGGGTTTAGCCTACTAAAGCACCCTCCACAGGCTCGCAGCATCGTGTGTCTGTTTAATCCATCATGGTGAGACAAAGGCATCAGCCATTTAGCACAGACTGACTCTGCAAGGCTGGAAAAATGAGAGACTACACCATGGCTGTTCCTGTGTGGCCTCAGATGGCTACTTAAGCACAAAGGGGGAGGTTTCCGTGCATTTTAGCATTTTAGAGAAATCAGTGCTGCAGCAATTCTATATTTATATGCTGAATGACCTCTATGATCAATAAATTCGTTCATAAATAAGACAGGGTTTATCAATGACCTAGTCCCTCATGCCTAGTAAATCTATATGAATTTCAGTTACAAAATACATCAACCACAACATACAACCATATTTCTCAACAGAAAAAAAGTTGAGGTGGGAGAGAATGAGGTTTTTTCCTTTTTTTTTTTTTTTGTGAGGTATATAGCAGAAACTTCTGTCTCGTGAAAACAATGTACTTAAAGGGGTGCAAAAAAGATTGCAGCTTAAATTTTTGTTTGAATGCCAGGCCACTGAGAAGTGAAATAAATGCCCATGCTCACTGATAGAGAAATGTGAAGAAATACAAGTTCTTGCTGTCAGTGATTTCAGTAATTAGTTCAGTTTTGAACACAGAAGTCTCCTTCAATAGAGATAGAGATTAGCTGATGATAAATTATTTCTCAGTGCAATTAAGTTTTAACTAAGACTTGGAAAATCAATAGAGAATTTATTTATTTAGATATTTATTTCATTGCTAATCATATGAAGTGGTATCCTTAAATCTTAACTGTACCTAAGTCAAGTTATGCTATCATTTTAAAGGTCTGAAGTTTCATTCTGTGCAATTAATTAGCAATATATTTTATGAGCAGTACTTTAACTAATATTATTAACTAGCAATAGGTACTTTTGCTTCTGGAAAAAATTGTATTTGCCAACTTTGATTTGCCTACTAATTCTCAGTTCACTGCACTATGCTTCTAGTCTTTGTTATTAATTTTCCTTGAACATTCATATAAACATTTTTTTTCCTTCAAAAGTACTTTAAACTGCAAAAGTCACATAAAATTCCATTTAGCAATATATCTCATATGTTCTCATATTCTTTGTCTATGGTGCATACTATTGCTACAGCTCCCGCTGAGATGAATTACATTGGACCACTCTGCCAGCTCTGGAAATGCCCAGATTAAGGCCAAAGGATGATCAGTGTGATATCTTTATGAAATCAAACTTTACACCCACATATGAAGCAACCAAAGAGATTTAAAGCTGTCTGTGTATGGAACAAACTGCATTTGTAACTGGTCCCTAGAGTACTCCAAACCTTTTTTACCACCTCCTTTTGCACATAAATGAATGATGCTGGCACATCTTTGGTTAAAAAAAAAACAAAAAAACAAAAACAAAAAAACAAAAACACCACCCAGAATCCCAGAATCTGGTTATTTCCCAAGTATGGGGCCCATTACCATGTTTAGTAACATGCAGAGCTTAACAATTTAATGATTTCATTGTTCCCTGTTCATTTCAGAACTGATCCTGTGTGTTCTAAAAAGCAATACCACGTCACCAGGAATTAATCTCAGAATGGCTGTCTGCCAGTGCTTAAATAGACTAAAGATTTTTGAACACAGATGAATCTCAGTCTGTCCCAAATTGACAGATGGGAATTAATAACAGGCTTCCCCTCAAAAATCATATCTACACAATAATAGAATATAGAGAACTATAAGTATCTTTCACACAGATACTTTTCTTGCAGACGTTATTTCTCTATCAACCTAATTAAGCATTGCAAAGTAAATAAAACATGACAAACACAACCACCTTAATTTAATTAAACCAAGCGTTTACCATAAAAACCCAGTAAGTCATATAGAAATTTTCTGAAATTGTAATGTCCAATTAATTGAACCATGTGTAGACATGAAAAAGGTCAGTCGTAAAAATTGGGCAGGTGGTGGTTATATTCTTATAACAAGGGATCAGAAGACAGCATTTCCTTTGTAGTGGTAACTCTATCATTGCTCTCCCCTAATCCCTGACTAACTGAGACTACCTTGTAATCAGAAACTTACTAGTTTTTAGCATTCAAGGACACAAAAACTATTGAATGCTAATGCATTGTATGATCCAAAATATTTCCATACCAGAAGTAAGAAAGGCAAACTGCCGGGGGAAGAAACCCAACAAACAAACAAACACCATAAAAACAAACTCCAAAAGAAACAATCCAGTACAGTTTTTCAAAGATAGCACTGGGAGAGAAAGTTAAACACATATATCAATAAATGCATACATTATAAACAGTGAAATCACTTATATTGTCAAATTAAATGCGAAAAATGAGTTAATTGGATTCCCTTCAACTGTTCAGAGCTCCCACTGTTGGCTTTATGGAACCTCAGTCAGGGAAGGGAGAAAAAAAAAAACGACAGGCAATTCCCGTGAACTCTTTAAGTAGGAGCTGATGTGAGAGTGTTCTTCATTGCACAGAACTGTACATTTCACCCATCTTTCTTCCCCTTTATGCCCTTGTTTCCTTAGCTGCCTTATGAAGCAGATCCATGCCCCATGTGTGGAGGAGCTCTCATCTACAGTGCCAAGAGCAGTGGAATCCTGGTCTGTAGGAGAAATAATAGATGGTGGTGATGGCCCTTAGTTCTCTGTGCTGCAGACCCACTGATTTAGACCTGCTGCATCTTTCCTTTCACCGGAGCAATGCCTGAGTTAAAAGGTGTGAGGAGCAGGGTCTGGAGACTGTAAGGATGGGCTGCTTCTCACTGCAGTAAGAAGGTCCTAATGGCCCTCACTGGCTTCAGCAGGAACCTCCTCATTACCCTGCCTACGGCCCAGCAGTCCTGTTTCAGCTCGGAAGCATGTGTCCATGACCCGAAGTGTAAAAACAAAGAGCGGCATGACATCCCACCCAATTAAGAGTGGATAGAGACATAGGTACATTCTGGTCTTTCCCTTGGTACACAGAGAAAGAACAGAAAAACAGTGGATTTCCTTCATTACTACAGGACCCTGGGAATTCTATCTACTTCTTGCTGTTAGTAAAGAATTTCTCTGAGACACTTCTGCATGAAAAACAGTACATAAGATTAAAATGTAGATACTATAAAGGATCCTAAATACTTTTTTGTTCTTGGCTATAGCGCTAAACTCTTAAAATTCCAACTCAATATCTATGTTGTTTCCCACTTTAATATAACCTTCACTTTCCCTACAAAGATGGCAAAAATCTATTCATTTTCAGCTTTATGTTTATTATTTATGCAGTCTTTTAAGGAGAACCATGATTAAAAAACAAGAGTATTGCAAATTTTATCAGCACCTTTCCTTTGCCTTATGTTAAAACATAATTTCAAATAATATAATTTAGATGTGTTTGGGAGAAATAAATGGAAAACTGTCCATTCTCAGTCAGTTTAAAATGAATGAGGTTTATATTTCAGCCACCAGGAATCACACATAATTTTGAGCAGTACTCTTGGTTCCCTAAGTCAGAAACAAAACATCAGAGGACTACTCTCAGGAGTCCCATTGTCAGGAAAATGGTTCCTTCATGTAGTCAGAACAAAGGAAACTTGGATATTCCCAGATAATATTAAGATTCCACTGTCAATATTCTTAAATTTTAGTCTATATCAAATAAAATCCCCAATTCAAATGTACTTTTGAAGATCTGGGGTTTTTAAAATTTATTTATTTTGTTTGTTTCACACACTGCTGAAATCACAGAAAAAAAATCAGAAATGGAGATGGCAGAAATCCAAACCTAAGTTCCTGCTATGAGAAGAATTCATTGTGGCCTCATACTCCAACTGTAGCTCTGTTCCATTTCCACTCTAAACTTTGAAAAAACCTCAATTGAAAATTAGTTAAATCTGACTTAGAATGCTGCTTCTGTTCCTCAAATGGAATTTGAAATCATGGCATTTACTGAAAACATCTTTCTCCCAAAATTCTTCAGAAATCTGTCTTTAAAATCTCCATAATGTAAACTATTTTTACACTTGTTTACCTATAAACCAAAATGCTCCTATGCTATGTGATCATATAGTTTGCACAATCTATGTAAAATTAGTCATTGCATCTACCAGATACTGTGTGCACTTCTTTTGAGAAGCGTTGCCCAATATGGTGTTGAAAATGCATGGCTAGCAAAGAAATTAATATGAAAACTGTCAAAGGCAGTTACAAAAGAGAAGCACAAAAGTTTTGTATTTGGTTTTGCTTTGGTTTAGTTTTCTCTATGAGCATTGAATGTCAGTATCATATGGCTTCTCCATCCATTTCCATTCCTAGATGACAACACAGCAAACTGTATTTCACAGACTTCTAGAGGCAGTGGGAATTAGATGCTGTAGCTATAGTTACCTAAGCCACATTAGGTGCTGCAGGTCTCTTACCTGGCTCCCCTCTGTAGAAGAGTAAGGGTGTCTCTTGGTCCTGTCACATCTTCTGGTCCTATGTGAATGTCTGACATACCAAAGATTTGAAATATCACCGTAAGCTTACATGCTTAGACAATATAACTGCTCCTGGAGTGAGATGAGCAGAGCAGGAAGCCCCACTGACTTTACTGAGGTCTGGGTCAAGCGCCTTGGTTAGTTAAAAAGCTTTTTCATTTTTTAATGAAGCATTCCTTAAAAATGAACAAAACTCTGAGGGACATCATTTGTACCCAGCATCCACCTGGACATAAGACTGTTGGTGTAGCCTGGTCCTCTAGGCCTCTGTCTTGCGACCAGTGCTCTTGAATATCTGGATCAATGACATAGACAGAGTGTAAGATCAAGTGCACCTTCAGCAAGTTGCAGAGGACACAACACTGAGGGGTGCAACTGACAAACCAGAGAAACCGGAAAACATCCAGGGGAAGCTGTACAAGCTTGAGAAGTGGGCCCATGAGCACCTCAGGAAATTCAACAAGTCCAAGCACAAGGTGCTGCATCTGGCTTAAGACAACCCTCAGTATAAATGTGGACTGGGGGATGAACAGACCTGTTGCATCAATCTAAAAGACAGGATTCTTTTGTCTTTATAAAATGATTCTTAATCCTGTTGAAATTTGTCCTGGAAGAGGTGTAGGTCTGATTTTTTTTTTTTTTTTTTCCCCCATTGTCTACCTTTCCTTCCATCAACTAGCCTGTCAGCTTTTTTGTTTGGTTGGTTTTAATTTCTGGAGAAACCACCCTTTCAGAGGCTTAAAAAGTGAGAAAAGACAAAGCAGCTCCTTTCTTATGGAAGATATACAAGATTGTAAACACTGTAAATTGCATCCTTTTCTTTTCCACCAGAATTAATGAAATATGAATCTTTGTGTTTATATGAATATTGGTGTCAAATTAATAACTTCATAATTTAATTTTTTAAGGAAAATTTCGTTTGTATTGACAATGGAATGTCAGCACAGAATATTATAGAGCAATACTAAAAATGTAATGTAGTTTCAAGAGTTTTCATGGGGGGATCAGCCTAGATTTACTGTAGCTGACAACACAGTTTGCCACATAGTTTGCAGAATTAATTTTCTCCTTCAGCTATAAAGAATTCTGCTGATCAAGACTGTCTGTGTGGTTTATAGCTAACAACTTATAACAAATGTTTCCATCTTTCAGGATATAATATGTAATGAAGGCCCAAGATCACTTAGTAGTGCACATAATTTTCCTCTTTTAATCCCATTCACCTTTTAGTAGTCTGTCTTGAGCAAGAGAGATATTTTGGCATTCAAACCTTCTGACTTTTATTTTACTGAGAATTTTATGGACACTTTTTCAAACGGAAATAGCAAACAATAAGTTTTTTTTTATCTTATAGCTTTAAACTTCTCTGGCTTCATAAAATCTGATGTCATAGAAATAGTGCCCCTTTAGAAACAATACTTAAATTAGATTTCCCTCCTCAGTAGATAATTACATTGGTCCCAAATGAAAGGAAAGCAGTGCAGGGGACATCTCCTTTTTCAAGATGAGATGGGTTAGTGTTTGCTTTGTTGGAACACTAGAAGGTCCATACCTGCAGAAATACAAGGTTGTATCCTGAACATGAGATAGGGTCTGAACATATCTGGCAATTTATATCGGATATGATCTCCTATCCAAATGTTATATTCTATACATAAAATGGTCATTTCACAGCATATGTGAAACTGTGCATCTTTAAGCACTGCTTCAAATGCTCTTATTCTCCTATGTTATTAACAATAATCTTTAAACACAAAAAATGAAGCAGGATAAGCCTTATTACTCAGTATTCTTGCCACCAAGTATTTCTTTCTTTCCCTATGCCAGGCATTCTCAGCAAGCCTTTCCTTGGCGCAGCCTTAAAAGAGCAGTTAAATTTTTTCACTCTTTCATAAAGCTTAAGAGGTTGGTTCAGGCAGGCATGAGAACCTCAATCCTGATTTACTTCAGCACATTGCTTTATCTGTGGAATTCCTGGGCTCCTCTTGACTCCCGGTATATTGATTTTGCTTCTCAGCTTTCTCTCCATGACCAACTACAATTGTGTATGCCACCTTTATGCAAGCCTCCCACTCATGTGAAAACACACACACATTCACATCTGTCATTGTTTGGTATTTTCATCTGAGGAGATGCAGATGTTTCTCCATAAGGAATTTCTGGAGAGGATTCTGCAGTCCTGAAATACTCTTGTGGAAAGCACACTCTCCTAATCTTCCTGTTTAAAGTTTTAATTGCACTTTATTTTATCTCAGGATCACTGTTCTTTCCAGTCTGGAGAGTAATTGGTCTTGCTGTGAATGTGGAAAGCTGAGCTTCACAGGCTTGCCCCAAATTTTCTTTAACTTGTGGCTATCTGTAAGCAAGTCTACACGTCATTTAGCATGAAGTTTTTTACTGAACCTGCCCTGAGTTTAGTATTAAAATTCAAGCATATGCTGAGGGAGACTTCCAGAGAATTCCTTTGGCCTGAGTGGAGGTTTTATGTAGGAGCTTTTTTTTTTTTTGTCTCACATCTTATGGGGCACTGTAGTTACCAAAAAAATTAGACAGTTTATAGTTCTAGCTTGCATATACAGATGCCTTGTTTCAACATTGTTATGTTCTTCTAGTATGTGTTATAAGATTATAATTAAAACATCCTTCATATCAGGCAAGGCTTTTATAGGTGGCAAATGAATACAAAATCCCATGGTTTTTGTCGTGATGAGAAACCTATTAATAAAATAACAAACAGAGAAAGAGAAAATAAGGGAAAAATTCTGAGAAAGCATAATGCAAAGAACTTTTAATTTCAGATTTGTGGGATAACATTTTACCTAAAGAATTTTATTTCCCACACTTGACAGATTTCATCCCTAATGTATGTTGAGCTATAGTCACAACAAAATACCTATTTTTTAGTAGCTGAAATAAAGCTTCATGAAATATAGCAAATGCTTAAGGAGAATTTCTTTGGAATCATAGATATGGAGAGTATCGAGATGGTTTTTAGTCTACTAGATTATTCAAGATGTAAGTGGAATTCTCAACCTTTGTCAAGTAAAGTTGAAGCTTAATTTGATGATTGAACTCACACTGATTAGTGAGCGCAGAGAATTTGGTCCATAGGTAGGCAGATGAATGTTCTTTCTAAATGAAAAAGAATGGCTGCTCTGAAAGGTACAGGTCACCATGATGTTCCTTTCTGTTGCATTTCACTGTTTAGCAAAAGTACAAACTGGGACCCCTCACTTTTAATAAGGACACATCTGTGAAGATGAATTAAGTCTCAGACAGAAGAGGTAGGTGAACTTGTCCTAACTGTGGGTGGTGCAGTAATTAAAACGGAGGGAATCTGCACTTCCTGACAGTTCATTAGACAAAACAGTATGTGGAAAATGTTTTGTCATGTCTAATTGCTGCAGCTTGGATTTCTCTGTTATACTGAGACATCAGCTATTCATAAACCAGCAGGAGAAATTAATCTGAAAAAAATGTACTTTTTATGTTACAGCTTTCCTTCTATGGAATCAACGCCTCCAGTCTTTAACTGAGAGCTTAACTTGAATATGAGACAGGGCAAAAAAAGCAGAAAAAAATCTATATCTAGCAAAAGTTTTAGAATTATTGAGTTGAGCCAGTAACATTACTTAGGAGCATAGTGCTGTCTGAGTGGGATTATATTGTATTGTCTATCAAAATAATTTTTACATATACATTACTAAGCAGTTCCAGATGTGGAATTCGAGCTAGAGCTACTGGTACTGGAGCCTTCTTATTTCATCTCACAGTATGTTGAGAAACTATCCTCAGTGAATGATCTTACAATATAAGCACAGAAATAATATCACGCTGATTTTCTGTATTTTCATTCATATTTTCCATTATAGAGAATGTTAGGGTGCAACAAAATAAGGAGCAGTTAGCAGCAGAGCAGCTTTTGGGCTTATGTTGATTATAGTTCAGTCATTTTCATCACGTGACATTTTGTCCTAGCAGAAGACTTAATGGGTAATTTCAGACAGCTTTGGGATTTCAACAGAAGTAACTGGATTGACATGAGACCAAAAGAAATCACAGTCTACTTCATGTCTGCAAAACTGATTTCTGCTTTCCAATAGATGCTGCATGGTTTGATATAGCACTGACCTGCAAATGTTTTCCGTGTATTTATCATTATTAGGATTAGTTGATTCATATATTTTGGTGGAACTTCAGATAAATCAGGTAATTATTAAATTCCTATTGAACATGGAATTCTCTTTATTGATCAGATCTACTGAGAGATCCATACAGTGTCTTATCTACCTCAGTATTTAGACTTCCTCTCATCTTAAGCTTTTACTTCAGGGACTACAGAAGTGCATACACATACTGCTTCATGCTCTGCATCCTCCTCCTCAGGAGGATTGAGTTAGACAATGACACTATCCATGAGAAAGAATTTTCATAAGGGACCTGCAATTATGGGTTTGGAAATTTATGGAATATGTTGAAAGGCTCTGAGAGGAGTGATGAGATTTGTCTTTATAAACAAGCAGTGGGTCTGGTGGAAGACAAAACTAGCACTGAGGGATAAGAGAAACAATGGGAAGGATTCTACTGATTGATGAATGGAAAAGAAGATATTTGCCTTTACAAACAAACCATAGGTTTGCTGATAAACAAAACTGAACATTGAAAGATGAAAGAAACCATGAGGAAACCCCATGAAAGATGAAAGAAACAATGGGGAAAACCCATAAATCCCATAAGAATTAAAAATTGGGAGGGGGGGGCTATACATTAAAAGGGGAATCTTGGGTCTTGGGCATTCCAGAATGTCAGTACCTCTCAAGTAACTCGGCCAATGAGGAAAGAGAGAAGGAAATGTGTCCGGGAAATTAGGATAAAAAGGAGGCTGCACCCTCCAAAAATTTGAGAGACCCCAGGGGAAATGCCCCATGGCCTCTCCCTTTATTCGAATAAAATAAAAGGACTCCTCTGTCTCCATTTTGGACATAAACCTCTGGCATTTGTCGATTAATTTTCCTAACAGCTCTTGCATGTTGCATTTTACTGATGGTGTTGTGAAAATTCAAAAATAATGATGATTTTAGTAGTAATAAATAACAATAAATCAGATTCACAAAATTTCACTAACACTCTTGAAATTGATTCTTGTTTATAAAACTTAAAGTGAGATAGTTGACAAGGTTGATGGCTTCAGTGTTTGCAAGTAGTTTTATGTAAAACTCATAAACCTTTTACACTCAGAGTCAGCAGTGCCTTATGTAAAAAGGGTTGGACTGATGTGTAGGAGATATTTGCACTCTCACGTGGTGGATTAGTTGTGGTCTGGTGCCATTCCATGCAATTACTGAGAGTGGAATGGACTGCCCAGGGAAGTGGTGTAGTCACCATCCAGTAAGTGTTCAAAAAACAACTGTATGTGGTAGTTAGTGCTGTGGCTGAGGTGGTGGTGGGGGTCAGCCAAAGGCTGGAGTTGGTGATCTTGGAGGTCTTTTGGACCTTGATGATTCTATGCTTCTATGGATGAAAATCTTGCAGTATATGGCTGCCAAAGCAGAGACATTAGGAAAGTGAAGAGGATATGATGTTATTTTAAGAGATCCTGTGAATGCATGCAAAAGAAATAGTTTTTATAAAAAAAGTATGATTTCCAGAAGTATTCAGCATTGGTGAAAAAATTCCATTGATTTTAATATCAGCAATACTGGGTGTTGCATTTGGAAAGGGTTTTTAAAGAGAAGAAATTTAATCTATGGTCAGAGAGGAATAAGAACCTCCACAAAGGAACGGTTCAGAGCAGAAAACTAGCCTTGGGAACTCTGATTTATTCTCTTGAGAAGTTTTCTCTCTCCTTCAACTTTAGAAGAAAAGGAGAAAGCATTCAGAGATAAATATATATATATATAAAAAGAACAGCTAGTGGTGTAAATAATTTGAGTGCATTTTTAAAACAACATTTAGAAGGCTTTATTCAATATTTTATTCACCAATATTTATGTCAAAAAACCACCACCAACTTTAATTAAATTCCACAAACATATGCCAGAGATGTATTTATGAATCAAATTAAAACTACTAAAAATTTGTAAAGTCTGCTTTGTTTCTACACAAGTATACAAAACAAGGATGAAAGAACCCAACTGCCTGTTTTCTCAGCTATGTGGTAGAAAGAAAAAAACCTAAGTGAAAATAAATAGATGTGAATTATTGCATTAATTAGGAGTATGCGGAGTTTAGCATTTTGGAGCCAGTGAGTTTAAATGCCGTGTAAATTCTGTCTCATACTGAAGATGCTCCCGTCGAGGTCAACTCCATCTAGTCTAGCTGTGCATGATGAACCTTGCGGCAGAGGAAAAAACTTGCTACTATGTGGTGACTTATAAACTAATCACAAACAACATTATCCTTATTTTAGGAACTAATAACCTATACCTGGACTTAGCAGCAATGATTAGGAACCTTTCCTAACTCATTATTCTACCTTGACTTTGTCTTTAATACTTCTGTTTTGACTATTGCACCCTAACACAGAAATCCTCCATCTCCTTGGATGTGACAGAATAGTGCACAGGGGTTTTGTCTGTATCCTATCACCATTCAGAAGTGAAGCCACATATTTTTAGTATTACTAATTCTTTATAAAACCCAATAGGTTGTATTAGTCCCTGTCACAAAGCTTAGATGGAGGGTTGCAACTTGTGAATTTTAGATATGAATTTAAAATTCTCAACAAGGTGGCATTTTAGCCTTTTTTTTTTTT
>WBMY01008951.1:176393-264033 GCA_013397315.1 Donacobius atricapilla
TTTTGGTTCCTAATTTTACTTGAATAGTCTGGGTTGGAAGGGACCTTAAGGATCATTTCGTTCCAGCACCCTTGTAATGGACAGGGACACCTTTCAGAAGATCAGGTTGCTCAGGGCTCCAGCCAAGCTGGCCTTGAGTACTTACAGCAATGAGGCATCCATGACTTCTCTGGGAAACCTCTTCTAGTGCCTTTACCACCCTCTAAGTAAAGAGTTTCTCCAAATAAGGAAGATTTTTTCCTAATACCAAATCTAAACCTCTCCTATTTCAGTTTAAAGTGATTCCCCCTTATTTTATCCCTAATGACCTTGTAAAAACTCCCTCTCTGACACTCCTGTAGGCCCCCTTCATGTCCTGAAGGGCCTCAATAAGATCTCCCCAGAGTCTTCAGGCTGAACAATACCAGCTATCTCAGCCTGTCTTCACAGGAGAAATGTTCCATCCCTTTAATTATCTTCATGGCCCTCTGGACTGGCTCACAGGTCCTTGTCTTTCTTGTTCTAAGGACCTCAGAGCTGGACACAATTATTAAAACTGAGAAATTAATAAGTTATTTATTATTATTACATTAATAAATTGTTCTCTTTTTGAAAAGTCTACCATGACTATCAATTTCTTTTATAGAAGGAATAAAAATGGAAAAAACCCAAAGTGCCTGGAACATTAAGCTTGAGCGGGGACAACCAGTGAAAAAATCTGGCATAAATCTAATCTAGTGGATGTCCTTACATTATACAAGTAATAAACTGTGTCTGCTTAGATAGAAACTACTATAGAAATGTACTTTTTGTGTTAGGCCATAGATAAATGTGTTAAATATAAATGGAATACAAAACTTAAACAGACCAAAGGACTTAGCACATAACCTGAAGTAGTTTCTTCCTTATATTTACAGACAAGTGTGTTCGCAATTTAATCTTTCTGATTAAAAGAATGAGATTTTTTTTTTTTAACCTGGACAAGTAATTCTAAAATCTATAGAAAAAATACAGCCAATTTAATGTATGAAATAAATAATCTTAATGGAAGACCACTGAGAAAATTACTTCTCTGCAATTTTTATAGTAGTTTAACTTCCTCTTTGATATGCTATGTTTTCCTCAGTGTTCACTGCAGATGAGATATTTCACCACACAGAACTTCTAAACCAAGTTTTATTATTTCAAACTTCCTTTTTTATTTGCTTTGGAAAACATTCTAGGCTGCTCATGATTATCATCTCTCTCCCTTTTTTTGATTCCTGAGTTGTGTTTTTCTAGCAACTAGAGATTTAAACATTTTTAAGTATTTTTAAGCCTATCTCAAGGACATTCAATTTCTTAAGTGGGGTGATCAGTAACATTTCAAAGAGCTAATAACTAGAAGAGTACCAGGAATTATAGGTCATTTATGATTATGAAATCTTATGTATAAAATCTTTTGTGAAATGACCACTCTGACAGGTATAATTTCTGTGTGAGAGCTGTGAATTAAAGAAAGTGATGTCTTCTCAGAGGATTCAAAATTGAAACAGAAGTGACTCCTCTGCCAAATGAGTTGAACCAAAACTTGTTCTTCAGAGGGTGTTATGTCCCAGTCTGAATATAACTGTTTGGAACTCTCTCTGTCCTTTTTTTAAATGCCACATTTACTTAACCCAATAACTCCCAAAGCAATAATTTTTGGTAGTTTGTTTATTGGGGTTTATTTTTTATATGTTTTGATTGTGGCTTTTTTTCCCCCCTGCCTTGTTTTACCTCTAAAATTATGAAACTGATTGTTTGAAACTATTATCTAGTACAGCATGTTGTCTGTTCAGATGAAGGAAAATCATAGCCCATTACTACACACATACAGATTGATTTAACAAGCACAGATTAGAAAATAAACATATTCCTAATTACATTGAATTTAGCTTTTCTGTAAAAATCTATTGGCAATTGTTACAGGGTTGTTAGAAGAAAAGCAATTCTACCTAACACTCATCCAAGGATTGCCATTCACTGCAATTGCATTATAGGGCTAGAGCTCTAACAGCCAAAAAAGTGTGTGTCCCATATCTCCATTCCACTCATTTCCATTGCTGCAATTAAACAGCAATCAATATCAGATTATTGACATATTTAGCCAGCTCAGATTCTGACTGAAAAAGCGTTACACAAATGCCACTTGAAAGATTTCCATTTAAAATTGACTCCAAATCTTTTAGTTCACCTTTTCTGTTGGAAGACTCTCTCTGCATACATTGCAGATGAATTGTGCATGTTCCAGATATACCCCACTACTATTGGCTTCACTGTGGTTCAACTGGTGCCCATAAAAAAAAAAAAAAAGTTGCCTGTTTCTGCCTCAAGCACTAATGAAAATGAAGACTAAAATAAGCATTTCTTTTGAACATAAATGTATTTGATTTTTTTTTTTAAATATGCAATGTCCTTTTTTCATATATTCTTGCTTTTTTACTAGGTCAAGTCTGACCATGCCAAAATCACTGCTTATTATAGTATGTCATATAATTTTCCAACCAGTCAAACTCTTGAATGCAAAGTTGGCAAAACATCAAACTCATCAAAACCAAAAATTTCAAACTGAGGAAGCAGATCACTGTTAGTGAACAGTATATCACAAACATGAAATTGCTGTAGGCAAGAATTTCAAAAACAGTTTCCTAAAATTTTGTCTCAAGTCCATATGCAGTTAGCAAAGTAAAGAAATAGAAAGCCTAAAGTAATACTGACTCTCATTATCTCGTCTACTTTGTGCTAGATTGTAACTATTTTTCCATTATTCTGTTGTTGATTCATGTTCCAAGCTCAAATATAAGATAGGCTTCAGATTCTACTAATTATTATCCCTTCAAAAATGTATTAAATTTTTATAGTGGCTTTGTAGAGTTGAAAATTTTCCTTTTGCCTCCTGGATGTCATCACATGGAATGAGACTTACATGGAATGTGACTTAGATGGAAGTGGAGAGCACTTCAAATTGAAGGGAAGATATAAAACAGTGTTTAACAAAAGGGTGAGGAGGTACATTTTTATTCTTGTTGACTGCACTCGTTGACAATGTTGGGGAAATGCAATTTCATCAGTAAGCCAGTAAGTTGATAGAAGAATGGAGTTGGAGATTTGGTATGCACAGATATGCAAGTGGAATTTCACTGTCTCTTGGAAGGTATTTTATTTTATCTTGTACTTCATGCAGAGCAGAATTAAAAGATGAAATGCCATTAAAAATTGCCAGGTCTAGAGACTTGCATGTTATTTGACTCATTTGAGAAAATTAGTAAGGTAATGAGGAAGGCACCACTAAAGAAACACTTTATGACTGCATTCATCTGGTGGTAGACAATTTTATGTAATTTTTCAAAGCTTTAATCAGAATTGTGTTTTGAACTCACAAAATTGATAAAGCAACTCCTAAGTTGGAAAGAAAAGGCAACAAATGAAGCAGAAAAAGTATGTAGTCATTAGACATGTTGAAGCGTTGGCAGAATTCTCTTAATTAAGCCCAAACAAAACCAGCAGTAAAATGAAATTGATTATAGAAAAAAAATCAGATTTCTCAAATGAAACACATTTTTTCATCTGACCTTTAAAAAGTCTTGGTTTTCTAAAATTTTTATCTCTATCAAATAGAATTTGTTCTTTAGAGAAATATTGGTATACTTTTTGTTGTTGGTGTATTAGTGATAATAATAATAATAATAATAGTAAACAACTCAGGAAATAATGACCTGCTGAATTTTATTCTTGACATAATATAGCATACTGCTCACATTGGTATCAATATATAGTAATAGTAATAATAACATAATAGCAATCTAGCAATATCCTTCAAGTAAAGTAATCCTCTAGTTAGTCTTTTTATTATGCATGAAAAAGTAAAGCCCTTGTAAAACAGGTTTATATGGGTTTGAAAAAAATATTTAAGATACTTTTGCAGATTCCCATTCTCCCAAAGTTATAGGATTTATTACCTTGCAATTATTTTCCATTAGTAATTCTTCTGCAAATTCCTCATCTCCTGCTAAGCATGAAGACATTATAGAATTTGTGCAGCATTATAATTCACCACATTTCTGAATGCTTTTTCTAAACTATCCTTAAATGTAAATCAAGTGTGAAAATGTGATTTATATTCACATTATAAATTTTATTAGAAGATGCTTGTTCTAACTCTAAGCTTCTGAATATTCCACATGGACTTAATCAATGTTTAGTTATTTCTGTATCTATGTTTAATATTTAGTCTCTAGATACTTTTAAACAGTTTAACATTGTTGGGAAAATATTTTATTTTCCTTTCTTAACCTGGCTTTCCTTCCATAACCAAATTCTTAGCCAAGAACAATACAAAGACCCTCCAACTTTTTCTGCCCAATTTGTCATTATTTACTTCATTGCATTTTAAGAACACCGATTAGCAGTCCTTTGTTTTTCATCAGCCCCCAACCTAGATAGTTCAAACACAAGAATATTGATGCAAAACAATGACACATCCCTGCAGTGGGAGAGTGGAGAACCAATTTCCTACCCCAACCCGGCAGGGGTGCTTCAGCAATGGACACTGCGTGTTGTAATGACATCCTTCTATAAACAATTCCAGTTTTCAGAGATCACCCACATACTTGGCTCTTCAGCTGCTTGGATGATACAAAATATTTATTCTCTTTTTCTTTGGTCAAACTGATCAGTGCTCTTACTCTTATATGATGAAGCAGGATGTAAAAGTACAAATTATTTATCTTTCCACTGGGAATGATCCAGACCCCTCTTCTTCTTCACCTGTCTTGCTGATAAAAGATGTGACATGTTAAAACAACCATTACCACATCAGATTAAATGTCCATCTAGTTTAGTCCCTGGTGATACCTCACATCAAATGCCTGGGGAAGAGTGAATATGTTCAAGAAGAAAATAGGAATTATTTCTCAGGTGACGCTGTTCGTCACACAGACACACACACACACACACATACTTTGGTGAGAAGGCATGAACTATTTTATTACGAAGATCTGCCTCTATTTTATAGTATTTCTACAAAGGCCAGGGATTGGGGGAGAAGGTTGACGCTTCTCCCCATCCCATTGGTCAAGACAACTGTGCATCAGCTGTCCATATTTTTAAGAACAGGAATGAAAACTTACTTTGAATTTATGAAAACATTGCCAGGGTTTACAACACCCATATGTGAGAAACAACCTAAACCATGAAAACTGTAAAACAGAAGAGAAGGTTAAAAAAATCAGAGTGACACTCAGGTCTAATAATTTCAGTCGACATCAATTTGACAGTAATGATTTATTTTTCTCAGAGAGAAATTATGTCTTTACAGTTAATGGCCTTGTTAGAGATTTTGTTCTTATTTTCTTACAATCATTTTTTTGAAGTGATAGAGACTTAATATCCAAAAAATGATGTCATAAATTTTATGACATCAACTTTATGACTTTATGTCTTTTTTGCTATAAATACTGCTGTGATTATTGTGATATAGTAAATTATTATTCCAATTTGTAAACTCTCCTTGTTGTTCGAGGCAGGGTGAAAGGGAGTAGCTAATTGGAGTTTAGTTCCCAGTGGTTGTTAAAACCAGCGCAGTACCCCAAGTTATCTCAGGGTTATGAAACTCTGAAGTCATGTTTTTATGATGCTGTTTTTAAAACTGGGTATATATGTATGCCATGAAAAAATGTGTTTCATAAGCTTCTAGAACTTCTCTGTTACATGAATCAAATCAAAAGTTTTTCTAGTGGTTAGAGGTGAAGAAAACAATTTTCTTACAGATGTGTGTGAACTGAGCTGACATGAAATAATGTATCCCTTACCACTTAGAGCACATGAATGCACAACTTTTTTCACATAAATTTCCATTTAGAAAATATTTCAGGGATTTAGAATATGTACTGTAAGTGAGTAATAATACTGTTGATAAGCATATTTAATCAAAATCATATAAGTTTGCTTCAGCTTTGTTTGTTGGATTAATTGTAAATACTTATTTCTAGCTAAATTATATCTCTTATAAAAAACTAATTGTTTTCTCGGTCTTTGCTTAGGAATAATTTGAATTTCTGTTACTGTCTCAAAGATCTTCGACAATCATTTTAGAAAATAAATGAACAGATTTAATTCTTTAGCTTTCTTCTGATATAATGATGCAGCACGTCACACACACACAAACACACACTCATACTTTGATCAGAAGGCATGAACTAAAACTCTACTTTATTTGAAAGTCTGACTCCAATAAATATCTACAAAAGGCACCTCTCCCCATCCCATTGGTCAAGACAACTGTCCATCAGCTGTCCATATGTCTAATACAAAGAATGTAAACTACCTTGAAACTATACAATAACATTGGCTGTGTTTACAGACCAGAGCGTGATAAAGAACTCAAAACATGAAACTGTGAAACAGAAGAGAAGGCTGAAAAAATCAGGGCGACAATATAATTCAATATCACCATACCAGCACATGCAATTTTGTAAAAATCATCAAGTGTTGACATAAACGGGAATGAACATCCATATTGTCCTACTATTTTGTGGATTATCAGTCCAGTATGCGTGTACTTTTAGTCTGTATTCATTCCTCGTTTTAGTGTTGACACCTATGCACTCAGTGCTACTTTTCAAAAGGAAGAAGTCTATCAGCCAGGTTTTTTTCATGATAACCAGACTTCTGTTCCTGGTAGCCAGGAGAACTTCTTGCCAGGGGTTTCCTTTTCACATTTGCACTTTTGTTTTGTCCAATCTGTATTCTAATTTTGCAACATTTTGGAACTGAATTCATCTGGATTAAGAGTCCAAGTTTACAATAAGATAGTAACTTGGGAGAGTGGGATGGTGCAAATACCCTTGCTCTTCCCAGTAGTTTTACAGAGACTGATAATTCAAATTCAGGGTCCACCACATGAGTCTTCAAATGTTTTTACTTCATTTACTTCCAAAAACCTGTAAAACAGATGCTCAGACTGCACCTACAAATTCCAACATTTTTTATTTCAGCTGCCTAGTATTTTCAAAGTGTCCATAGTTTTGACAGTACTTGCCTTAACATTTACCCAGAATCTGACTGTGTTCACTAGGCTGGAATAACTCTAATTATCTAACATACTAAAATTTTCTGTTGTAAAGGCAATGCTTACCTGCACATAAAATTTACTAATGATTTGTTCTGAAAAGAATGAGAAGGAACATAAGACCTTGAACATATTAAGCTTGACTAGGTCCAGTCTTCACTTTCTCTGTAGTAAATTTCTGTCAGGAAGTTTAAAAGTCTGTCTTTGAAAGGCTATAAGAGTTTGGATTCTTCATCCTGGAAAAGAGGCTTCAGGATGATCTAATTTCAGCCTTTCAGTACCTGAAGAGTCTTTCCTACAGAAAAGGTGGAAAGATATTATTTGGAAAGGCACGTAGTGACAGACTTCAAACTGAAAGAGGACAGATTTAGCTTGGCTGTTAGAAACAGATGCATTACTGTGAGGGTGGCAGAGACATGGAAGCAGGTTTCCTGTGAGTGCACCATTCCTGGAAATGTTCAAGGCCAGGTTGGAAGGGGCTATGAGCACCCTGCTCTAGTGAAAGGTGTACCTGCCCATGGCAGGGGGTTGGAAATAGATGATTTTTAAGGTCCCTTCCAAACCAGGTAATTTTATGATTTTGTGATTCCAAGAAAACAAAAATATTCACTCTGTACAGAACAGGAGAGAAAAGGAGGGCGAGCAAGAACAAAAATATTGACATCTGCCATATATATGGCAGTTGTCAATAATTTTGCCTCATTTTCCAAAGTTAGAAGCTTAGATTTGGTGATGGGGAGGAGGTAATCACTTTGCCTAAGATTTATTATTTGATGCAGAATGGCACAAAGCTCCCCCAACAAGTTCTTGACATTTCCATATGTCAGTGCACATTTGAAACAATATCTAATTGCAAATTGTCAAATAAATTGAAACCAAGTACACAATGTAGGCCAAATTCCTCTTTTTTTCTTACAGAATATAGGAATCTTAAAATATTAGTAGCTTGTAATTTCAACTTTGAGTATTCAATTTTTTTGCTTAGTTAACTAAAAAAATCTTTTGATATATTTGCAAGCCTGTTAATGAATTGCTACATATCCTCTCTTCTTTTAAATTTGATTTTGTTGCAGGTTCTGTAATCAAAGAAAATAGTGAATTTCTAAAAGAAAAATTGTACTTAACTCCTAATCCATTTTAATGCACTCCATCCTGTTAGAACAGGCAATGAATTCTCAATATTAACTGATGAGTCACAGCAGTGACTTCAGAATGTAAAATTCTGGAATCCCAGGCCTGTTAAAGAGTCCATGTTTTCTTTAAAAACTTTTAGTCAACAGTTGCAAAGCCATAGATTTTCAGGAAACATTGATAGTGCCTGAGACAACTTAGTACTCTCAGACATTTGTTCTAACATGTAAGACATTAATGAGCAAGTTTAAATTCTTAGATCAGCTAGTCTGATAATATACTCATTTGTGGCCTGGCTCTGGTGATGAGTCTCCAAATTCGTGAAAAACTAGCAAAATTCACTTCTTGGAGCAAAGGTTTTTCCTAGACTTTAGGCTTGAGATAAACCAGAAAAACATTATATTTCCAATAGAGTCAAAAATTTTCAAGCATACTGGCAGGTTAAAAAGTATTGATTTATTCAAAACCAGAGTGTAATATTGCTCTTAGGGAATATATATAAAAAAACATTATTGGTAAATCTTAATGTTTGATGGAAAAAAAAATAGACCCTTTAAAAAACCCAACCGAGATATAAAGCTATTTAGGAAAGTCAAGTACTGTGTTTTCATTCTTTCTGTTATGAAAACACATTGTCTATAAGATAACTTGTATGGTGTTAATCATATATTAAAAATATTTTTGGGGCAATATACTGTGACTTGACATACTTATTTGTGACCTAAATCTGTGCATCCTTTTTTTGATTAATAAATAATAACTCAAAATCTTGCAAGTGAAGGTTGTGAATTAAGATAAACAAATTTTTCTAATTTTTTTTCCTCACTGATGATTCACATTTTTTCACTCGGGAACAAGACCTGAAATTTTGAAATGCAGAACACACCCCATAATTTTTACAAGGGATTTCACTTTATAAATAATTATCTGCTTCTTTTCTAGTACTGTATGCAAAAAAATATCAATTTCTTTCTCTTCAGTACATCCTAGATATCTATTTTTATAATTTGCATATTTTATAGGTAATACTTTTGTCTAAGATTGATTAAACAGTTTGAGGTAGAGCGTAGTTCTTGGCTAGCAATAATTTTATTTCTGCCTGTACAAATCTTTGTTATCTTCGTTGAAAATTAATTATCCCTTGAAAAATATATCAATGTCTTCAGTGGGATGATTCTTAATATTTTGTTTGTGTTCTCGCTCCACTTGTGACCCTTCAGAGCCACACAGGGAGCTAAGAGAAGAGGAACAGTCAATACATTAATTTTAACTATCCAAGTGATAACAAGGAAACAGGAGGCAAAGACAGCTGGCCTGGGACTACCAAGCATCCAACCCCCATTTTGATAAAGATACCTGGGAGAACCGTGTCAATCAATCACATCAGTCCAGCAGGAGAATTTTACGGTCAGGAAGAAGGAAAATATACCACTGAGTAAGTTTCTGAAATATTCATCCAGATACTGATTTTATTGACTGCATGCCAGGTAACAGAGTATAAATAACTGTGCTGGTTATATATCCAGTAAAGAGCAGTAGGAGTTAACTAGAACTCTCAAATAATCATATAAATAGAATATTTCTTGTATTGGTTAAAAAGAGATAATGGATCTTGTCCAAAGGTTATGGTGTTGATTTTTTTTCTCCCATTGCCTTCAAGAATTTTTCTAACTTCTTTTTTAGTATTAATAATGGCCTAAAACACAATTTCAAAACTGAAATCTTTCTCTTACTCTACCTTGAATTCCTTCCTTACACACTCAGTTCTGAAGAGGCCCCTGCAATTTGCAGTTGCCTTTTTAATCTCCATCTCAAGAAATATTTCTGAGAGGATAAAAAATTTCAAGAGCTGCTACTGCAATCCGCTGTACTGGAAGCCAAAATGAGAGTGGCAAACAATGTGTCTGGGCTCTGGAATGGAAAATGGAAGAAGCATTATAAGAAAATCACCAGTAGCAATTTGAACTGTGAATTATGCTGTCAATAGGGCTCCCAAGATATGAGTACTACATGTATTCCTCATGGCTCTCTATTTCACTGTTCCTTAGCTTCAGAAAAAAGGCTATCAAAGTTTACAGACACCTAAAAGATCCAATTTAATTCCAGCATTTGGTCACAAGAAGCGAAAACCTTACACTGAAGTTAGCAGAAATCCATATATTTACACCTTATTAAGTAAGAAAAGAGAGAAGAAACTTTGGAATAGGAAAACTTGAGACACTTATGTAATTTCTTACCCTGAGAAGGATAACATGAATCCCAAGTGTCACATTAATTCCTTGACTCATCAACATTCACAGTATAGAACAGACAAATCACAGTCTTGGCTGATTGTTCACTTCCATTCATATGATGAACACTCAGGACTGGATGATTAAACAAGACACCCTGTAACAAATCCTTTCTCTGGAACAGGAGCAGAATTTCAAGAATCTATTCTTGTCATGGTAGTTAAACAGAGAGATGGGAGAACTAGAATCTCTCTTTTGCACAAGACATCTAGGACAATGACAAAAACAAGCAAACATGGTCAAACCGTGTTATTTTTGTACTGGAAAGGCCTACTGGTCACTGAAATGTGTCTTGTTGACATCAGTTTAAAAAGAAACCGTAACTTACATCAAAATTCACAATGCAGTAGAATTACAAGTCCAAACATGAACAAAAAGTCATGGGGATATCTTTGACATAAACTAGCCATGCTGCTGAAAACTGCTTTTGGCTTTTATTTCAAAAAAACCAAAACAGCTAGAGCTCACAGCTATCAAATTCCTTACACATAAATTACAAATCTGTCTCAAACTATCATTTAGAGTGTATTTTTCTGCCTATTTTATACACCTACGTTCCAGAAATTAAAAAATATGTCAGGTTCATATTAAAATAAAACTCACATTCCTCAGTGACTAATATATTTAATTGCCTTCCAGAACAAACATGGTAAATGTTTAAAAACATCTTTTCATTTTAAATGAAGAAGTGGATTAAGGCTAATTGGAGCCTTATCAACCAAATGTTATCTACACATGAGGGACTAATTCTTTGTCTTCTTTCAACAGTTCTCGCTTTAAATTAGATAATCTCTAAAACTAGTCTTCCTTTCACCACTTCTCAAATCCCTCTGCCCTACTTTTTCAGCCATTTCCAAATATTTTAGACCCACTTTTCTGAGCCCAAACTTGAAAGCTGAAGAAAGGTAAACGTAATGTGTGGTTCCACAAAGTTTTATCAAAGCCATTTGATAAATACATATAAAATGTGTACTTCCACTATAAAATTTAACTTCTGTTAATTCAAAAATTTGTATTTCATTAATCAAATATAATTTATCAGAAGCAATTCTTATATAACAAATAAACATCTATAGATTTAAAAAATTAACCTATTAATAGATTATTTTTAATTTTAGTTCTCTTATATTTTTAATTTTTTTTTTTTTTTGCATATTGAGAGGTGTCTTCCTGTATTCCTCATTCTGAAAATTTTCTGACAGCTTTGAATTTCTTTTTTTTTTCATATTTGCCTTACTTACATTATGAAGTGGGATAAGTCTAGCCCTTTCATACAACTCTTTCAGGATCATTGATTATCCATTTTCCAAATAGAAAAATTTTGTCAAAATAACTTATTCAGGTGCATTAATAACACTGAATAAATCTTTACCTTCATCTTGTAGTCCTAAGAACTCTGAAGATCATTTTTATTTCAGCTAGACTTTGAAAATGCTTTTTTTTTAATTAGCTCCTAACATTTTTTTTCATGGGAGATGTTCTTTTCCTTTTTGTTCACCTCTCTCATATATCTTTTTATTTTTAATTATATTTGAAGTGAATGTTACCAGAAACAGGTAAAAGTGAATGTTTTATCTCAGGAATTTCACTGAAGTGTAGTCCCAAGTTACAACATTGTTTCCAAATCTCACAGAACTCTGCAGAGATTTTAGATACAGATGAAATAATGAATTAATTTTTCTAATAATTTTTCAGTGTTTTAGACTCTTTCCATGTCTTTGGGTTCGTCAGATTTTTAACACTCTGAAGTATCTTGCAAGAATAACTTCTGTTGTTAATGCTCTGTGCTTCAGCTACCAGGATAGCACCCATCTCCAGTCTGTTTCTGCAACTACAGGGAAATGATTGAGCAAATGTATCCTGCCTGGACGAAAATGCTGCTCAATGTTCCCTGGGAAGCTGACATTAGAGAGGAAACTTTATTACAGTCAGAAATATGGTGACTCTTACTACTTTTTTTCCTCTCTTCAACCCAAGCACTCTAATTGAAGAAATATATCCAAGTGGCGGAGAGTACCATGTTTGCTAAAAAATACACAGTTGCTCATGTCTTTGGAATTCAAGTTGGCACCTTCAAAGGTGATTCTTTGCTCAGAAAGTACCATAGTTCAAGGTTCTGAAACACACAATCATTGTTAGAAAGAACAGACAGAACATCTAAATTTTTCAAAATGGAAATAATCTGTGGAAAATTCTTCTTTTCTAGCTTAGGTTTCTAGGCTGTGTCCTCCTGTCTCCAGAGTGCCGGTAAGAGATTTCCAAAACTGTCAAAACTGTTCTTTTAAAGCGTTTGCTCTTCTCACCATCTACTTAGGATACAGGTCAAAAAGGGATACAAAGAATGGAATAATTTTACTCTTCTCTAGCTACCTCCAGATGACATGATAGAAAAAAGAAAAATATGGGAACATTAAAGTTGGAAGTGATGAAAGACTGGGAGTCTTTGAGGCTAGTCCAGGGAGCAGTGCAGTGGCCAGCAAGCCCACTTCCTTTGGAACGCTGTTGGCTGAGCAGAGCTTACTGTGTAATTTCTTCTGCATTTTGAAGATTGCCTTTTGGAACACATTGTAAATCACTCATGAACAATCCTAAAGCCAAAACAGAGTTTCCTGTGGAGAAAAAAAATAGTCAAGCTTAGCCATCACTCATCTAAAAAGTTACCTCCATTTGAATTATAAATCCTCCGCTGGAAGTGATCATTCCTTGAACTTTGTTAGTGTTTTACGTTGGGAAACCCATAACCTAGCAGTGGAGTTTATAGGGTTTGCTTTTACCCCAGTTCACAGCGTCTGAGTTTTGCATTCCTGTTCTAACATCTAGTTTCTTGAGGGAAAAAAAATTATTTCAAGAGGTTCAGTGGAAAAATATAGAGGACTTAACTAGTTTATTCCTCGCTCTTTTTTTCATTGCTTAACATTGGTTTGCAGGTTTTAAGAGTATAGTAATATCAATGAAGCCTTCACTGTTCTGGCCATGAAGCCATTATGACCATAAAGCTATTTTTGTTAAATACCTTTCTGTACCAAACAGTGGTTTTATTATTTTTAAATCCAGAAAGTAAAAATATTTTGTCTTCTTTGAACATATTTTAGGCGACTAATATGCACTAGAATTCCCTACCAGAAAGAAATTAGGTGTCATATGTAATTAATTCAATAGAATTTTTCAAAAAATCAGCAGTTTTCTCATAGCTAAATGGCATTTTCACAAATCGAGTTAGGCACCAGCTTGTACTAAATTTGGCAAAAAGGGATTTAGGAAAAAGTTGAAAATTCAGTTGCTGCTTTTTGCCTTTTGAGCACATCTAGAAGTTGACAAAGTGTTAATATTTTTTGTTTAAGTAAGTACAGATAAATAAGATGTGAAATGATAGCCTTCCCAACACTTAGGAGACCCACTTACTCCCCTTCTGCTGTTTGGTTTAAAATGTAAGCTGTTGTACCTGCAAATCCCTGAGTCCCTGTATCTCTCACCTTCTATCTGGTGTTAACAGGAAGTGATTTCACGGTCTGAAGTTTACTTTTTTCTGTAGCAGTACAAGCACAGGGACTGAAATAAGGAGCAAAACTAGGGAGACTGGAGTAAGAGCTATCTTTTTCCAGTGGATGAGATCTGATCCTAAATAAGCGAATGCCAGAATTTCATCTGGCCTCAGTGGTACTTAAATTTTATTCTGGAGGTATATGATGAAAATTGCTACTTTCCAGGCATCTCTGAAAATTCTCCTGAACTGTCCATGGCATTTTTTAAAAATCCAAAGCTGACTATCTAATCTTACATTGTTAAAAATTTTAATTTCTTTTTAAAATTTATTTCAAACATGAAGTTGAGTGATTATTTTACATGACAAGCTTGAGTAGCAATCGTAGAGTTACGTTCATCTAACCTTTGTGAGTTAGTGACATATTGTTCTTAAATCTTGCTGCTCTGTTTCCCCCTCTGTACCAATGCCCCAAAGACAACAAAGCAAACAACTCAACTGAGTAAAGAGCTTCTCTGTGTTTCTTCTCACTCTGTTACCCATTTTAAGTTAGGAATGGTGTTGGCTTGGCTATTTGCAATTCCTGTATCATACCTTGAAAAAAATTACTCCTTGTGCTCTACTCATTTCCTAGTAGATATAGTTTATGTGCCAAATCCACCACCTTAAAAGCCAGTAATTGTCCCTCTAAATGAAATTGGCAATTTAACATAAAGGAGTCAATTACTAAATTGACTAAAAAATTTTCATTCTCATGTCATCTTTTCAGGTGGTCCTTCCAGGTCTTTCCTGAGATACATGGAAAGGCAGCCAGAACTGTTACTCTCTCTCCTTTTTATGTCCCTTTAGATAAATCAAGATTAAATGTCCTTATTTGGTGGTCTTGCCCCTTATCCACTAAATGTAAAGCTAAATGCTGTACAGGCAAGGCTTGTGAAGGTATTGGAAAATAAATTTTACATTTCAGCATTTTAATTTGCCTTGGCATGGCTTTTTGTTATGAATGCTTCTCTCCCAAGGATAGCAAATTGAGACAATCTCATTCAGTAAAGTGAATTAGAAATAATTTAGAGAAAGTAGAACAAGTAGTAAATTAAATATAAAACTAAAGTGTGAACCTGAAACTTTACTCAGACTTAAACCTATGTGGAAATTGAGAAGAAAAATTAAAGGTATTGAGACTCTTGTTTCAATGTGACGTTGCAGAAATACTTGTAATGAAGAGAGGGTTTTTTTTGTTTCTTATCCTTCTAAGAGAGTATTTTCACTAAAACTGGCCAGAGATCTTTGAATATTGAAAAGTTTTCTTATTTTGTAGGATAATAAAAGCAACTTTTTGAAAGTTTCCCTGATATTTGTGGCAGAATGTCCATTCTGAAAGACTGAGCATTTTACTTAACTTTTTTTCCTTCCTAAATGTTAACTTTTTTTCATAAATATTTGTATTTAATGTGAAAGATTTCAGATTTTACAAAGGATCAATTTCAATGGTCAAGAAAACCCCATGCAAATTGTTTAAAGTATTGTCACCAATTTTGCAGTGGAGTACACTGTAACAAATTACTGTGATTCAGTGTTCCAGTCAAGAATGTATTCTAGCTAATATATTCCAAATGAGCTACTTTTATTCCATGAAAACAATGTTTCCAAAATGAAGAAGTTCCCATGGAAAATATTCAGACACTACCCACTTTAGGGTTAGAAAAATGGAAGCACAGACAAATGTCACATTCTTTTACTTTCTTTTTTTTTCTATAATAGGAGAATCGCATCTAGATAATGGCTAAATGAAACTAAAATAAAATGTTTTAATAAATAAATCCTTAATAAAAAGGGTGTCACTGTAACTGTAAATGGTTATTGTATACGTTACCTGCTTGTATTCCTTTTCAACTGATGGGATACATGGAAGGAAAACTGGATGTCTGAGAACTGAAGAAGCTGAGGCTATAATTTAAAATCAACAGAGATGCTATGAAGCAGCATTGCTTCCCAGACTGAGGTGTAGCCAAAAACACAGATGTGGCCTGGATTGCCCAATAAAGTACAGAAAAAATGTTGGGTTTTACTGTTTTGATCTCTTGATTAAGCAACCAATGAATCTGAAACAGTAGAATAACACTGACTTGCTAGTGTTCCCTTAACAAAGGAACTGACAGAACTTAGTATCATACTTTGATTACTGATACTCAGTACTTAATATCATATTTTGATTTTTTCCTGTTAATAGGAGTTGCTAATTGAAAAAGAAAGACATTTTAGGAGCTTCTATAAGACTAACATTTAAAATGCTTTTTTGTTTGTTTTATGCCTCAATTGATTTCGTGCATACTATTTTCTTATGTTCTGAGGAATTGGGCACCTTTTTTCTATTGTGTTTTTCCTCTATAAAGAGCTTTTTCACACCAGACTGCATTTTTCCACCCTGCTGCAGCTGCAATTCATGTTGCTTTAAAAAAAAAAAAAAAAAAAAAAAAAAGGTATAAGAGAAAGAGAGCTTAAAGAAATGACACATTCGCTTCTTTGGGGAATTTAATATTTTCCGATATCATTACCTTGGTTAATAAAACATTTATTTAGAAAATGAAATCCAGGGCTTTATTTTTCTGGAAATAATTATAAATGAACATGTTATGCAGCAATTGTACCAATTATGCATGACCTACAGAAACAAACACACATGAAAGAACAAGCAATAATTAATAAATGCTTGGAAAATACAAAGGTAAAGTACATTGTGAATACCATTTTTCTACTTCAGGCAAAAAACAAATGGTATCTAATTTCTCTTAGTGTCTTAGCAACATGCAAAGATGCTAACTGGATTTCTTTGCTTATACTGAACACAGCAAACAAATCACTGTGTTTTATATTCCTTTTTAAAGATACATTTCATGTTTATGAAAGCATAAAATTCTAGAACCTATTTTTTCTTTGACACCATCTAGCCATAGAAACATTTGCTCTCATTTAAGAGCAAGTCATATGACACTGACATCTACATATTAATTAGGAAAATGTTTACAGTTCCAGTTTAGTAAGTAATCTAATGGTACAGGCCTACATACAAAAGTTGTCATAAAATTTTAATCCTAAATGGAAAAAAATAGGACACAACCAGTTCCTCTGATGGAAATTTTGCAAATTCAACTCTTCTATTGAGACTGGCATTGGTGTGAACGGCATGGAAAATTATCTCTTTCAGCTTTGCATTTTACTCAGAATGAACTTAAGGTCTGGAACACAGGATTCCCGACAAACTGTTTCTGAAATGCAGAAGGGATGAGGTATGAGGTATGATGTTTCAGACAACAACTATAGCTCATTTCTTTGAGTTGCTTTCCTCAGCTAATGTCTAGACACATAAAAGGAGACAGCTATTGAAATGCTGAGCACTGCACTGATTAACTTTTAAATGACTTGCTGCCTAGCTTGAAATGGATAAACAGGCTACGATGAATGGAGAGAATAATGACCAAAACTGGAATCCATGGGAGCCAGATTGTTGTGCAGGGAGTAGTTTAAAAATACCTAGAAGCAAATGGTGAGGATCACTGATTGACTAAAGTCCCATTCAGGCAGTGACATCAGAATCTGCAATTACGAGTTATGCTTCAAGGGTTTCAGCATCACTATGTGTAAGAAGGCAACAATTTCCTGATAGAGCAGGATCCTCAGAGCTAGAGGGGCTGTGATTGAACTCCTGTAGAGAAGGTGTTTTTACAGGTCAGTCTTCTTGAAGTCCTAGGGTGTCTAGGGACAACAGAGTGCCTTGAGAGCTAAGTGAGTCCTTTGACAACTGCCTGGTGGCAGCTGGGTACCCTCAGGTTACCTGAATTCCTTTGTGTATACTCCTGTCTGTAGGGAAGGTAGATATGTCTTTCTCTAATTTAGTATTCACAGCACCAGGTTTGATCCTGGACTTAAAATGGCTGCATCAGACTTTGAGTAAGTATCCCTGTCCCAGTCTTTACTCACATGGTTGAAATACAGGAGACCTATGGTCTGTCACTGTCTCTGAGGTGGCTTCAAATTTACAGATTTCACATATCAAACAATTTCAGCCTGGAACCTAATTATAATGGGTTTTCCAAAAAAGTCTCATTTTTCATATTTTACATTTACAGCTGATGCAACAAATATACCTACTGATCTCACTGGGACTAATATTTTCTTTACACAACTTTTGCAAAATTTACTTTATAATTTCGAACGCAATTCCTTCACCAGAGGGCAGGGCCTCTGCTGAAAAAGTCCGATGAAGCTCTAGAGAGTTTCTTCTAAATTTATTATCTCAAAAACTTTGGTCTTCCATCTCAGAATAATGAATAAGGATATTACTGAAAAGATTTACAGGCAAAATAATGTCAATGCTTCATAATGCTTAACTGACAAAATCATTATCTTGTCCTTGTTAGCAGATTAATTTTCACATCATCCTTGGAGCATGACAAGAATCATTATCTACATTTTACTGATTGAGAATGATTACAGCCCACATTTTCCAGTATGGTCCCCTATTTGCATGATTCATTTTATGAGGTAGTAGATCACAGTCTCTTTTAGAAGTGTTTATTTTCTACAGCAGTCTTAAAGTATTAAGAAATTTTTTTGCTGGATATCCAAAACTTTCTGAAAATGAAATCAGTTAACATATTTAAGAAATTTATTTAACATATCTTTTGGAATTATAGTTAAAGAATTAGCAGTAAAAAAGATGCTAGAATTCAACATGGTATGAATTTCAGGCATAACTGCTGCAAACTGACCGTATCTTTTAGGGTTTTTGTAATGCAAAACATGAAGAAAGAAAGCAGATTAAGTTATAGGAGAAAAAAAAATTAGCATTTTCTCATTTAAAAGCAGAAGAGGTGATGACACATCATAAGTCTTCTTGAAGTATGTCACAGGGCAAAGTCTACAATCTTAAAGCTGCTCTTGTGGAAGTGTAAATATCCTGTCTGGTACACACTACTTGTAACAATGAAAATAGTGATCACCACAGTAAACATCCAAACAAAGAAGGAAAAAAAAATAAATAATACTTCAGATAGCTTTAGAATTCACACCCTAGTTATTCCTGCGCGTTCTGAAGTTTGGTAACATTAAGATTTATATTTTTATGAAGGAATCTTTTCATATCAAAAGATGTGACATTCCCTTGCAACTAACAAAGAAAATTGCTATTCCTTGATTATCCCATGTCTTTACAGACTCCAAATTTTGAGTAATAAGAAAATAAATGTTTTCATATGACTCACTGATAAAGCCAAAATGTGTACTTTCTAAATTTGGTTTGGCTGGAGGATCCATCTGGGAGCAGTGATAAACATACAGTTTGGTACATGCTGCTCTTGTACCCTAACTCTCTTGTTAGTGCTTTGAATAAACTTCCTTAGTACAGCACATGAGGCTTTGCACAGAAGCCTGTGCAACCTACTTGAAAGATTTTGCCTTTTCTTTCCCTCACATTTTCTCATTTAAAAATTGATTTTTCTTCTTTTCAACCTCACATTTTTACCTTATGCTGACAAAAGCAGTGTCTATAAGAGGTTTTGGAGGAGTTTTGGATAATAAGAAAAGGGAAACCTAGGAAAAAACAGAAGAGAAAACTTGATGATTGCATTTTTCTCTTGCTTCAGATGAATAAAATAAAATTATGAGAATGCTCATTAAAAAGAATAATAATTGTTATTTACTAACAAACATTTATTTATATTTAAATAGACAATGTAAGTTGATAATATTTTTATATCAATAATAATACATATTCAATAATACATGCACATGGGTTCCTATGAAATCAATATATTTTATTACAATTTAATACTTTTTTATAATTGTAGGCTATTCTTAAAAAGTAAATAATAGTCTGCTAAAAAGTGCCATAACTCTGAGAGATGAGGATTTCTCTTCCTCCCAGAGTGAAAATCCTCCTGCCCCATTGCAGACCCTTTTTGCAGGACAGGTTAGGGTGATACTACAATTAAATTAATGTATGGCATAACTGGAAGGGCCATATAGAGAGACAAAGGTCTCAGCAGTGCTCTCTGAGAAAAAGTAAGTGTAGGCAACAGCTGTAAAATCAATAGGTTTCAGTAGGTTTCACAAGTCCTTTCTGGGAGGGAAATAAGGGCTCTTTCATAGACTACTTGTTTCTAGTTTAGGGGCTGGAGGGTGTCATTTTTTTTTTTCCTTTCTTTTTTATTTCAGGAAAGCTGGGTACAGTGTCTCACCAACCCCCCATGAAGAGACAGCTGCTGTTGCTGTTACAATTACATTTTTTGTTATCATTGTTGGTGTTCTTCATTTGATTCTTATTGAACAGAACTGACAGTTTGATTTCACTCGCTTTTTAAATAAGAAGCTTGTCCAGTGTATCCTGCAGGAGATAGCTTAATGAATCTGAAGAACTAAAATTCCCTGGTCTTTACTGTCATGAGTACTTCACATCTAATCTGTAGGAGGCAGCTGTAAGGAAAGAATAAACAAAGAGAATGGTGTATGAATCCAGAGATTCATCTGATTCATTTTTATTCTGAGGCAGACTGAGGAGGCCGTGGAGACCTGCTCTCAGTAAGTAACAGGCAATCACATTAATGAAAACAGGCAAAAGGGAAAAATCACATTCTCATTGGAATCATTCACAAAATTTTCACTGGTTTGTGTTGCAGCATGATTTTCCTGGGTTATTTTTTCCAAAGGTACTTTTGTGATCCAGGAATAAACTGAGAGTTCCAGCCAGGATAGAAAGACAAGCTACCTCCCATGAGGAGAGTGAGGCAGCGTCGCAGATCACCCTGAGAGTCTGCGCCCCATCTGTACCTGAGCAGTTTCAAGCTCCTATTTGTCCAAGGCAGGAGCAGCCTGGACTGGCCCCAGAAATGGCCCTGCTTTGGGCAGGAGGTTTGATTAGATACCTCCTGAGGCCCCTTCACAACTTTAATGGTTCTGTGACTTCTCAATAAAAGTCGCACCAAAGTTTTTTCAGCAGCCATCATTAGTAATGATTTTACAGATATTCATCAATACACGGAAATCATCTCACTAGAACAGTTTCTCAGCATGAATTGGAAAACTTAGTATTTCGTCTCGATCACCAATTTGAATAATTAACAATCATTTTGATTCTTTTACCCTGGAATCTAATAGACTTGTTAATAAATTATTCTAATCTATCATAGGTCTTCAGATTGCTAGCTTGGCATGATGGAGAACATTCTAGATGTTCTGTTTTGATGGAAATCTGGCAATGAAGAGAAATTGCATGAAATAGTTAAAAATTGGTAAAGCAGAGAATGGTATCAAAGTAACCTAGGTTAATTTGGTAAGACAGAGTCAGGCTGAAAGCAGACTTTGAGAAATAGGTACAAATTAGTTGAGAAGAAAAATACAATAATAAAGTATTAAAAAGTTTTACTGTCTAATATTAGTTTATTCGTTATACCTCGACCATGCACAAGCTACAACTGGTTCTTCCATTCCTATTCACCTTTTCATCAAGTCATTTTTTTATTTTAGTTCTTTTGTATTTAGGATGACACCTACATTGTGCACTGGGGATTGGTGACAGAGAACAGTGGCAGGACAGAGTCTCACTCTGCCATTGACACTGACACTTAGCAGGGTCTGTAACAGTCTCTGCCTGTCAATGCTTCTTCATCCCCTCTTAGAAATTAGGTCAGCTTTCTGTCATGGTTCTCCTACCTACCACCTGTACAAGGACATCTTTATCTTCCCACATGTAGCAGCCACTGCAATCCTTTCTGTGCTCCTCAGGCATGAAGTTGTGCTGTTCCTTGAGAAATGTCTTGGCACATGATTATCCTGGCTGAACCCTGCACCAACAACTCCACATAACGTTGTTAGTTCTTACTGGTCTTCATATGGTCTGCTCAACACCATATTGGCTTACATTTGTCACTAGGAGCATTGCTTTTATGAACACTGAGGTAGAAAATAATTTTAATTTGCATCTTACTGTTTTGCTGCCTTGGAGAGCCCTATTTACACTTGTATCATTCAGAAAATAAGTATTTTATGGGACAAAATTAATTTTAAAAACTGCTTCATTATTTCTAGATCAATGAGAGGGCCAGTAAGAAGACCAGACACTGTTTCAGCTCATGACAGAAATACATACTAGCTTTGTTTCAGGAGATCACACAGGACTTACGCTCCTCAGAAGTCAAAAGTAATAAATATGTGGTTTCATGGTATACAAGTTAGAACCAGATAATGCATTCCAGATCTGCATCTTCTAGCCAATTTTATTAGTCAGCTGCTCTTGGCTCTTGCTTTGCTCTCAGCTGGAGTCAGATACCCCATATCTCCTGATAAACCATAACTCATTAAAATCCTTTTTGTCCTTAATATAGGCTCAATTTTGGACTTGTATGGTTTGGGTTGTTGGGTGTTTTTTTGAGGGGGGGGTGATTGAGGGGAAGGATTCTGGGGTTTTTTTGGGTTTTGGGTGGTTGAGGGTTTTTCCCCCCTGAAGTTGACATAGTAACATACAACAATCCAAAATGTTTCTTTTTCTGGAAAATAGAAGGAGTATCCACCAGCAGTCCTCGTCATATCAATCTAGCACATCTTGTGTTCCAAATTTTTTTTTGCAGCCAGTTTCTTCAATATACACAGTTTATATAGATTTACATTTATGACTCTTGCTATTGATGAAAATGTTATTTCTTCTCTCTCTAGAGGGATAGAGCTTTGTGTGTCAAATCTATTACATTACTCAGCTTCAAAGAGCGTATCTATGGTGTCATTAGTACCAGTAGTAGTGGGGAAAAAAAAAGAAGAAAAACACCCAAAATCCCATGTAAAACCAAGAAAAAATAGGAATGTGCTGAGAAAACCCAGAACACAGACAGGCCTTTTGTCAATATGGCCACTTGGTGTCATTGTTTACTCCACCATGTAACATTCATCCCTCTAAACATGAAATGCATCTGGATATAGACAAGTTATTCAGTCATTGTCTGAAACTGGTGATCTATTTATTAGCTAGCAAATGCTAAATACTTTTTTTCTTTAAATGGAATAACCACATATCATCAAAAAGATCATTTGTCTTATTTTATCTTGTCCAATGTTTCTTAGACATTGAAGTTTGTTTCTATAAACATGTCCATTAGTCCCCTTTTTTTTAATAAAGAAGCTCTTTTTATAAATACATTTAATTTATTGTGGAAAAGAATGACACCAGATCAATGATATTGCAAATTATAGTTCAGAGATCAGACAGACTAAGATGCTGACAGTGGAAACATTCACTCCCCTCATGACATTTATCCCTCATTTTGAAAAGCCAGCCTAGAAATGTTTTTTCTATTACATAATATTTCAGGTTATGTTGAAATAAGATCATTTGCTATTGAGTAGTCCAACTACATTTCTAGGTCAGCACAATTAACTAAATTGTGCTTATTTTCACATCAGTGAATCATGGATAAATAAAACATGGTTAGACTTTCAACTGGTAGCTTCTTTATGTAATGTCAAATGTGATTTTTCTAAGTCTGTGCTGAGCTACAAGTCCTGGGGAGCAACATGTCAATTAAATCAGTTCCTTTCCCATGTGCTCAACAGCTTTAATAGCAGATGGATAGGAAGACCAGCTCATGAGTAGAAAGGATACTTCAGTCTCCAGAGCCATTCAGTCTCTGCTCAGACGGCAGTAGATTTCAGTAGATCGAATGTGAATAGAGTGGAGTACCTAGATTCTTCTGGCTGCGTGTGACATATTTGTAGCATGAATCATGCTCTGCATTAAATAGTCAACATTTGCCAAAATTCAGTGCTTCCTGACATGTATAATGCGTCTCATACTTGCAAAAATAAATAACTTCAGCACTTCAGGTCATTTACTCTAAATGGCAACTGTTGATTTTTTGTATGAGAATATTTCATAGCTATTTTATGTTGATGTCAGAAGATAAATTTTCATGCAACAAAGGAAAGAAAAAGGCTTTAAATAGTTATGCTTAAAGAGAGCAAAGGAGAAATTGAAAACAGCAAGAAAAGAAATAAAGGAAAAAATGCAGCCCTCTTCTCCTGCCTACCACCTTATGCTCCATCTCCAGGACTGTGGTGTCTCTTTTTGAAGACCAGTGGAAAGTTGGCTCACATGCCACAAACACTGTGAAAGACTCAGTAGCCGGAGAGAGACATTAGTGAATCTGGTAGAATGCTAAAGAAAGGACCAAGACGAGGAGCAATACAAGTCAAGAACATCGAACCAAGATATTAATTTAGCAAAGGTTTTGTGTCTGAGGCAGTATTTTTGTCTACTCGTTTTCCCATGAAAGTATAGTTCAATCTGCATATACAGAAAACTATATTTTAATCTATTTTGAATTATTTCCTCTGCAGAAGTTTCCTTTTAATTTGAAGACACTCCCACTATTAAACATTTCCAGTTTTTTCTTTCTCACTGGAATTGAGAGGAGAATTTTTAATCAAACATAGAGTTTATCTATTTTTTCTGTTTTAATTTTTAAATTTATTTGCATGTATGATTTATATGAGGATTTGAAAGAGGTGTGGATATATTTTTTCATTTCTTTTATCAATAAACTACATTAAAATAATTATATTTTCCCTCACTGTAGCTGGTTCATGATAGTGTTCTTGAATCTTTGGCCATTCTTCTGGAAGCAGTCCCCAAGGGTGGCAATTCTATAAAGCTTAGAAGCATTTAGTATAGAACATGTAGCATCACTGTAATTTCATTGTCACTACATATTAGAAGCCCTTTCATGTTTTTCTGGGTCTCTTTTTCTCAGTTTAATACCCTTGGGAATACCCTTGGGAATAAGGCACACAATAACACCAGATTATATCTTAAAGAGAGAAAAAAGGCTCCCACTCCTTCATTACATTGAATCAGTCTCTTGATTAGAAATGGGATGATGGAAAAATATTTGTGACATTATGAACCCTATGTCAATATGAGAATAAAGTTCTAAATATTTATAAGAGAAGCTTAAAATAGCAGCCCTCATCTTTTCAGCTCCATGGATCTTGTTTCTGCTGCACAGAAGGTGGTTCAGACACTCTTAGCTCTCTCCTCTCTACCTTCTGTAGCCCAGACTGATTATAGACACTCCTGTCATTTGCTCTTAAAGAAGCACTAACGAGAAGAAAGCAAATTTCTGTAAGAAGAGTATTCCTGACACAAATTATTTGATGTACTGTGTGTATGTGCTTTGGTGAGCCAATCCAGAATTCAACAGTGCACTCTCAGGTTTAATAAAAGTATCAAATTAACAGCTATAAGGAAGTCAGTACTATGAATTAGCTCATGTTAAGGATGCCTTGAATAACTTTTTTTTTAAAAGGAACACACTTGGAAGGTCAAAGTCAGAAATTCACAGGGATATATTTCTCATTAAAAAAAAAAAATAAACCAGAAGAATAGCTGCCGCTAGAGTAATGCTGAGGACCAAGTTCACGGACTAAGATTAAATAATGATCACTATTTTCCAGATCATAGTAGCAAAAGAGAAAATATTGTTTAGCTTAGTTGTTGTACTCTTCAGTCAGAAGGATTATCTCAGAGATAAGCAGAATATTTGACCTGCCCTTGTCAGATAGACGTGTTCAGTCATCTCTGAATTATTGTTTTATCAGATGAAAATACACTGGGTGCTTTCAACAACGTCTGACCTGGAAACACTAGGCTGACAGTGCTGCACTTCACCTATTAGACTGAGCTTCCAGAGAGTTGTTTGGTGGCAGTATGGGTTAAGTATTTATACAAGAACCTCTGTCAGTTCCTCAGTGGAATTTTCATTTTACTCTCAGACATTAAAACAACTGGTGATGGGCAAAGAACAGCAGCCATTAGAGCTGTGTGTCATCAATGCACTGCCTAACAAATAAAGGTACAATATACCTGCAAAAGCTTTTGTAGAGTCCTGTAACATCTTCACTTTCTGCTGCTGCTCCCTGAGCAAAAAAACATGCCAATAGTTAAATTCTGTTTTCTTTAATTTTTTATTTTCTTTAATTTTCTTTACTTTTTCAGTCATGAGTTCATTTAAAAGTACACAGGAGACTTGTAATCTAGCAGTTCAGCAAATGAGGAATAAATTTATTTTCCATACAAGCTCAAAGTACTTGTCACAGATAATCATTGAAATACCAGGACCTTGAACAGTCTTCTTTTTTTTTTTTTTACATAAATACATCCTTTAAAAACTGAGCTTCTGCTTTACATATCTGAGGTCATGAGGGTACCTGAGCATGTGTACACCTCTTAATGAAAATATTATTCCAAAAGCCTGGCTATTATCTGTATATGTGTATGTATATAGATGCATTAGAGTAATTTCTTAGTTTTATTATCTCATCAGAATGCTGCTAGCTTGTATTTCCCTGAAAAACAGGAAAAATCAAGCACCTTAAAAGAATATGAGCAATTTTCTCTTTCCCTCCCTCCTTCTCTCCCTTCCTTCCTTCCTTTCTTACTTATAATATGCTTCTATTCTTTTATACTATCTATGTTGTCTCCAATGGTGGCAATACTGTACACTTGCTAGCATGGTAATTAATAATTAAATTGCTATAACTCTTGTACCCATAACCCTTATTTCCATGCAAAAGGGAAGCTCTGAGAAACCCCAAGTTAAATGGAATAAATCTTATTTTGCCTTTTAAGACAGAAATACAGAACATCAAAAATTAAGGGTTTGGGCAAGGTCATACTAGACTACTTCTTTGACTTTCTGTCCTGCAACAAGTTAAGGTTGCAGTAATTACATTATAGCTTTCTTCATAGAGTGCAAAGGACATGCAATAGATACAAGAACCGAGGAAACATAAGAAAAAATTATACTGAATGTTTATGCTGAGGAAAGCTGATTGTACCACTTATACTGAAGTGTTCTAGAGTATTATAACTACTGTAAATGACTATCCCAATCTAATCCTGAAAAAATATGCTTTGTGAATATATTGGTTCTCTGAGTTCCTTAATGTCAATAGATACTCTCAAGCAATGAGCAGAGTATCTGACAGATCTTCAAAACAACAATCAGTGGGCTATGAAGTCAATTTGCTATTAAAAAAAAAAATATTAAAAATATCATTAAGGTATAGACTGGTGGCCTAACTTATCTGCAAACCCTGAAGCTTAATGGAAATCATAGGTCTTAACAAAAAAAAATCACTGATGACCACCAAAATGCTTGCATAATCTTCTCTACAAACCCAACATGTTTGGGGTTTATTTATGTTTATATCACAGATTTCCTGATCATATGCTGATTTCCTTCTAAGAGCCATAATGTTCTTATAAAATAAATCAGTAAAAACCAACATTTATCATTCACATAATCTGCTCAAAACAGATGCAAATGAAATCAAATTCTATTAGACAACCATAAATGCTTTTTAAACAGTAGAAGTGCTTAGATGTAGAACAGCAAAGCATTTAGTGGGCATTAAGGGGTTGCTAGATTGCAAAATACTGCTTGATCCCCATACAGAGTACAATAGTAACTGATGCTCTTAATTGCATTCTATTTTATTCAAATGCATGTTTTGTGTCCATTTTATCTAAAATGATGTGCTGTATGCCTGTCTGTACAGTAACAATGCTGCTTCAGTCAAAGACGTTAAAATACAGAGCTTTATTTGATAGTGTAGTAGTTGAAGATTAGAAAGGATAAAAGGATGACCCTTCATATCAAGGTTTATGGCATAAAATCACATGGATTTAACCCATATTTTACTTGCATAGGAACTCTGATGGAAAAAGAAAGTGAACTAAAACTAAAAAAATGTTGTCGTTTCATGTGTCAGGAAAGGGAATGCATCACTTTTGTTAACAAGCATTTCACTCACTGCATAGCTTAATTTTAAAAAAGGTCTATGTAATTTTATGACCATGGATAACATTTGTAATAACAAGCAATGAGAATTCAGTCTAATGCTTTGTTATACATGCCGGTCACTTTCTGTGGTCGGACAAGAAAGCTTTGTGCAAAGTCATATTCTTGCCATAGCTTGTCTAGAAGCTTGTCTTTTGTATCACCAAGAACATTCATGTCTTTCTAAAAAAATAGTTGTGAGGCACTGTCATCAGTGAGTAATGACTCAGACACAATATCATGAGATACATCAGACATGATGGAAGAGTGAATGGCATTTTACAATTTTTTTAAATTTCTTTTGGCAGGCTTTAATTTAATATGATTTTACAGCTTTTAAAATACGATCATTTCCCCCCTTACTTATAGAGCATTAATTTTCCCATCTTCCAGCATCACTCCCACTGGCCACTTTAAAACCTTGGATAAAAGGAAATGAAAGGAGTATATCAGTGGCAGGATAAAGAGTGGGTTGATGGCAGTAAGACAAAGGATTTCCAGCCTTCAGCACATGACTCATGTTCTCATGGAGACCTACTCCACATGATAAGTGACTTGAGACAAAAAATGAAAATGAGTCCTTTCAGTATTCTAATATTTCCTATAGCAGGCCTTGGAAAAAGTATGGAACTGGAAACCTGAAGTAGAGTTATGTGGCTCAACTCTGAATTTTGAAACCCTTGCTTTTTTAAATGTTAGAAAATTGCACTTCTGTTAGAATATGGTACATTGTCGAAAAGCAATTCCACTGTCAGAGAGAAGTATGTTCTCTTTATTCTGTGGAGAACATCTATTTTATTGGGCCTTGAGTTGAAGTAACAAGTCATATAAATTTTGGCCTAGTCTCTATAAGGAATCATTCAATATAAAAGGTTAAAAGTAATTTATATCAAATTAAATATATGAACAAAGCTATTTCTTATAGCAGATTTCTAATATTGTGTCAATACCCTATTTATTGTTCTGGCCCTGGGTTGGCTCTTCTCAAAAGAAGAGCTCTTATTTATGCAGGGTTTCAACATCCTGTGGGTGTGATTTTTGGGTGTCCTTAATTTACACCACAGCCCTGAAAATCCAGAGCACAGAGCAACTGCTTTTAGCTCTTCTATCCCCTTGCTAGGAAAACCAGTGACAGACTGATTCTCTTAGGCAGTCTCAGCCCTCATCCTTCATCCTCAGTGCAGAAAAATGCAGAGTTGGAAGTTTGAACAAGCTCTGAGTTAGGTTTTCTTCCATGCTAATTGTTTATATGCTAGACAAAAAGTTAGCTGCACAGGTGCCATGAATACATAGTGTACAGAATATGGCGTCAGGGGGATTCCTGTCAGTCCATGAAGGGAGCTTTAGAAAAAAACCTGTCCTTCTGACAAAAGGAACCTGGACAATGGGCTGTATGTATCCTACTCTTACACCCAGGACTCAGGAGTCATCTAGCCGTAATAACCAAAATATATTTCTCATCACCTAGAGTCTCTGAGACACTGCCAAAGGGCTGACAGAGGTGACATGAGGGGTAGGGGTGACCTGTGTTGTTCTGAAGTACCAGCAGGAGACTATGGGAGATAATCTCAACAAACAACTCTATCTGTCTGTGTTCTGAATCTCAAACACGAATCAGGTTCCCATTGATTTCACTTGCTGCATGTCACTGTCACCTGCAGCATGTCTAAATAGAACTTAAGCTGTCTGAGACAAATATTTTAACACAGAATTCTCCAGGAAGCTTCAGCCCAATAATATAATAATGTTTTAGTATTTCATCTCACAGGAGGCAGTTTGCCTCACATTAAGACAATCACTCAGACACCTTAAAAGAAGATATTACTTCTCGCATTTTCCTTGTTGCCAGCATAATAGGCAAAAAAAAGAGACTGCTCCCCTTGTTTCATGTCAATCTTTGACTGTGCCTTCATCTTTGCACAGACAGAGTGTAATTCAAAGCAACTCCTACTGTGCTCTATCAATGTCAAAGCCACCGAAAACTGAGCAACCATAGACAACACAATTAGCAGAGTAAAATATGATCTTTAAACAATTTTATGAAGTATGATTTGAACCCAACTTATATGTACTTTCACAACAAATACAGTATGGTTGCTTGCTGCAATTAATATAAAATAAATTGTGCCAGTCATTTGCAATTATAAAAATATTCTGTTCTTTGCTGTCTCATTCTGAAAGGAAATGCAATCAACCAAGTGTTACACTAAAGCACAGGGAATGAGGAAAAGCAACAACCCCAGAGCTGAACTGGAAACCTCTTTTCTGATGCAGCACTTCAGCATCAGCGAGTCCTACAGCACTCTCACTTTATGCTCTTGTACTTGAAAACTGGAGCTGCTTGTCTTTCAATTTTCCTTAGGAAGTGCTCAAGCATTTTAGAGAATTGCAGATTAGCATGATTTTCTTTGGTCTGTTTCCTCCAAAGTCAAGGATGAAAGCAGCTGACTTCACAAAGTGAGTTGATAGATTTATATTTACTTCAGTTCCAGACCTAACAGTTGAGAAACTGATGTATCAGTAAATCCAAATAATAAATCCCCTAGATAGAATAAACTGTAAGACGATGGTCTGGTCTTTTAACTGTAATGCAATTCCTGTAATGTCAAAGAGACTGCTGATATGAATAAAGAATACTGAAATGGAATGAGTATCAGAATTGTTTCCAAAGAGTTAAGAAATTATTCTTATGGCAGATACTAGGTTTTATTTATATAAAATGGTGTTTATAAATCTACATATAAATGCAATTCTATATTTTTGTCTTTATCTTTATCATCTTTATCTTTATCTTTATTTGTTGTACTACACGTATATACACACAAGATACCAAGGTTTTTTTGTTTTCTGTCTTTTCTATAAAAATTATACATGCATGTTTTTAATCTCTAAGTGGCAACTATTCTATAGCTCTGAAACAAATAGATTCCTATGTAATAATAGATTCTAATAACTTATTATTACTATTTTTTTGTTTTTCTCTTCCTCTCTCTGGATAGCTAGATACAATAACTTTCATATTTCTTTTAATTCAGCATTTAGCAGCTTTACTTTGCTAGTTAACTTGAGCCTTCCTTACCCCAATTTGTATCTGTATTTAAGTATCCCCCAAAAATCAGGAACTAAGGTTTCAGATATCTAAATGGAATTATAAGATTCATAGTTGAAGAATTTAGACTGAGGAGGTGAGAGGATTTAGTTTCAAGTTTTTTATTAGCTTTTGTGTTATGAAATTGTTATGTCTGGGGAGAAAGTAAAAGGCTACAATCCGTTATAGGCAAATCATGCCCTGATCTTGGCAGTTATATCCCGATTTCTGTTTCTGGCAGCACTTCTCCCTGTTTTAATTCCTCAAAGTCTCTATTTGATATAAAGTCACACATTCAGGTAAACAAAAAGTAATTTGAGAATCGTGTTACAGCCTATTATAGCTAACGAAAGTGCAGATCTGTCCCCAGGAGATGGATGGCTAAGAAAAGGATGAAGAAAAGCTGTCTCCATAACAAACTATCTTACCCTACATATGCTACAACACTGATCTTGAACTGCACACCCTGTTTTTTCAAAAATGTGGCAGAAATTAAGTTTTTTAGAAATGCAGTAACATTTGGCAGGGTATTCAAACACTGGAATGGTGTGTCCAAGGAGGCTTTGAGGTCTCTATTCATGGAGATATTTAAAACTCAACCAGACACAGCCCTGGGGCTGAATTTTGTTTGAGTAGAGGACTTGGCCTGTATGACATGCAGAGAGGACTTGCAGCTTCAGCTATTCTATGATTCTGTCGTTTGTTAGCTCTGTCAGAGCTTACAGTAGTTATTGATCTTATATGATTTCACAAAGTTTCTTTCTTGATGTATTCAAACATGCTTTTGCCTCTGAGCTTGTGACCTGTCACACAGGTTGAATAGATGGAAACAAAGCTGAATAGTGCAACTGAAAATCAATATACAACAACGAATATACCTGATGGATGTAACTATGAGCTAGTCATTCTTTCAGCTGTCTGGACTTGTAAAGCAAGGCCCACAACCTACCAACAAAAACACAAGTCATCAGAAATAGGTTCCAAAACACTGACAATTAATAAAAGGATATTTTTTCCTACAAATATTTCCTTTCTGCTAAAAGAGAAAAGTAAGACTGAGTTTCCCAAGATGAGCTCTGAGACAATGGAAAGGATCCACCAGAGGCTTGCCATGATTGTGGGCAGCATGGGACACACAACCTAATAGGAATATTTGAGGGAACTGGACTAGTTAGGAATTCTAAAAAGTAATAAGGAGTATGCCTGAGGTTGGTTGGGGTTATAAAGGCATAAAGAAAACTCATTTTATTTATGGGAAACCGTAAAAGGAAGTGCAATCGCCACATATGTCACTGGGGAAGTTCAGGCTAGGAATAAAAAGATGTTCAATCGGAGAGTAGTAAACACTGGATCAGATTTTTAGAGCAGATCTGGACTCCCCATATTGGAGATTTTCAATACTCAGCCTGACATAACCATGGATGGCTTGATAAGCCTGTTCTTGGTCAGATGTATACACCTAATAACCTTTGTTTCTTCGTGACTTGAAAAAACTTGTTACTTTGGGTTGGAAAGCAGACACTGCAGTAACTAAGTCATATAATGCAGGCATTGGTTTTTCTTAAGTAGTGACCACCAATTAGAGTCTTTGAAAGAAAACATTATGTGACATAGCCCATACTGGTTTACAACGCCTAAAACTAAACAGATTTATCTAAAAGACATATTTCTTTTTTTAAATACTATTCTATCAAAGAGCCATTCTCAGTATAAGAAGACAGACTGACAAGTGGATATTCTGACGCCTAAAAAGGAAAAATTCGGTTTTTTGAGACCTGTGAGGAAATTAAATTAGAAGACTCCAACTGCTCTAGTACTGCCAGGGAGAAAAAAATGAAGTTATACTGGAAAAAGTAAACAAATGTAACTCTCATAAAATAAAGCGTTTGAATAATTTTATTAATTGATTCAGATATTCAGTGGTGTCTGAGTGCTATTTTAATAATATCCTTTTAAGAGGCTGAAAGGCTAATGTTCAGGTACCAAAAAGGTATTTCTGACATGCACAGTGATTTAAGTTATTCACAGAATCTAATTTTAAGCACCTGATTTCCACTCCTTAATAGAGAGACAATTTCTTATTACTCCTTTGTTCAATCCTTCTGAAAGTTAATTCAGAATGGCTACAATGAAAGGATTTCCGTCCGTATAATGAAGACAGACTAAAAGTAGCCTCTTAATTTATGGCCCCATGCAAAGCAGACATTTAAAGCTTACCCACTTTCAAATGACACTTGCATTTTCAAGTACTTATTTTATATCTATACATAAGTACATTAGTATTTTGTGTCACTAAGGGCTCTTAAATGTATTTCTCGATTGTGTCAGCAAATCTTGCAGTTTATTTGTATTAAGTGTAGCATAAAGATATATGACACACTTAAATGTATCCAGATCGGAAAACCTGACGTGTTGTGTACTTTAGTGGTCTTTCCACGTTATGTGCATCTGAAACCAGTAACAAAAGGCCTTCCAACTGTGACCAATACTTTGCTTTCCATATTTTCTCATGAAATTCTACCCAAAATGATATTTATTATACTGAAAACTCATATTAATTTGTTGCCATATATGCTTATTACACAGGCTTCAGAAAATTTGGTCTTGGATTAGCCTTCAAGTTTACAATCTATATAAGAACATTCCGTAAGTGAAAAGATACAAACACAGAAAAGCAAGCCAAAAAAATGCCTGGAACATCTAAAGGCTAGCTAATCAACCATATTTTCGGTCTTAAAACATTCTTTAAAGCGGCTTTTGAGGATTAGGTGTTTTTCACGTGAAGTACAAAAACGTATTTTACCCCATTAGAATAGCAGAATTATATACTGAGTCAGGTTATTTTCAAATATACAAGGAAAATATTGGGTAAATTAAGCTGGACAGGTGAACTTGTTTTTTAGTGCTTTGATGGACAAGGGACCATGAAATATATTCTTACATTGAAAATAAATAGTGTAAATTCCACTTTGCCTCTGTATCTGTCTCTCACCTTCTTCTGTAATCTTTTCCTCCCTGTGGTTTTTCTGTAGTAACTGGAAGCTATCCTTAATCCAATACAGAAGTTAATTTCTGAGTTACTGATCTAGAGTGTTTTTAGATTCAAAGTGAACATCATCACTTCTTGCTCGAAATCATAGACTGGAAGTCTAAAACAGGCTGAGTGGATAAAAGAAATTTTCTCATTAAGTCTGTCACGGAAGGACTCAACTTTGCTACGGTCGCTGAAACTGAAAATTTTGGGGTAGAGGGAAGAGAGTGAAGGAAAAGGCTGGACTTATGGTATATCTGCTGGTTACCTGACATACAATGAAACTGGGAAAACTTTAGCTTATAAAATAGCATGGACTGCTCAGTGACATGGTAGGTGTGAATTGGTTGATATTGGGAGGAAGAAAACATAATTTATTCACAACATGTGGTCAGCTGTTCCTCTTTCAAAGGACAGTATTCCTCCCATGTATGAAAACTGAACGGGGATAATGGATACATAGTTCATTTTTACCAGAATTTCAATCTCTCATGTCCCAAATAAATTTTGAAAAATTCTCCTGAATAAAGTCTGAAAAGACAAATTCCCACTCCTATTCAGCTCTGTTTAATTGTACAACAGAACTGATGAAATGCTTTGTGAAAGACTGAAATCAGTAATTAAGGTAAAATGAAGAGCTCGATGCACTTTATGGAACTAGAAATTACCATCCTTTAACAAAAGTGATACTATACCCATCCACATTTATTGAGACTCTTATGTTTACATGGAATTTTGCTGTGGTTACATGAGGTTTTCTTTTCAGCTGATAAAATGAATTGATAATCACTTCTGCAAATCTCAGAAATTGTCTGCTTTTGCCCTTGGGAATTGTTCAGAGGCTCAGAAATACAAGCAAGCTGAGACAATTCAATACAAAGTAATGCAAGGGCATTCACTCCAATTAGTCTGAAAAGAAATTAACGGGTTAAAAAAACATAACTAAACCTATAATATCTTTATATTTCTCTTTGTTTTTCTCTTTAGAATTAGTTAGAACATATTAATTTAGAACAAAGTAAGCATGATTTTGTCCTTGCTGGTAGGTGATTTAAGATACAGTTTGAATCTTTGTTGTACATTCCTGAGTATGAAATGAGGACAGAATTTGAATTATATTACTTTTCTCCCATATATATTGACTTGTGACACAATAATTTCTTTCAGGTTAAAACAAAGGACATTATAAAAGCCATCCATCACTCAGGAAGACAGTTGTTGCTACAGGTTGTATACAGTAATGAGAAAGAGAAGTTCAAGGTTTTGCGGATGTTGATGAATGACTGAATATCCTTTGCTTCCATGTTTTCTATGCAACTTTTTCACTTACAAAAGTGAAACAACTCTGAACTGCAGCAGTTAACATGGCAAGTCACTCAGCACAATATCTGACAGAGCACTTCAAGGCTTTTTTTTGTGTGGATTTGCATTTGATTTGAAAAAACTACAACACTGCATATAAATGGACTGTATGCACAGTATGCTGTGCAATATATATATATATATGGAAATTGCACTGAATTTTTTTGTTAGATGCAACATTTTGCAATAATACATCCTTTATGTTCTTTACTATGTAGATATGTTTCATGATTAATAAGTATAACAAATATCAATGAAAATGCTCTGTGTCTAGCTACTTTAAAAGATTTTAATATTGACCTAACCCTGTGACAAATCCACACCTGCCTCTAGTTCATCTGAAATACAGAAATCAAAAAAAAAGTGAATGAAAAAATGTCAAAAAACGTAACATAGAGCAAATTAGAAAAAAATAAATATATGCAAGTTGGTCTTCACACTTCTTAAAATACTAGATAATAGGTGTTCATAAAAAAGTATTACTGAATAATTTAAAAATACTAGTATATACTCCTGCAAAAAAAAAATCCATAAAGTTGTTTGTCAATGATTAGTGATTGATAATGGTGTAAATTAGTAAATAGTAGCATTTTCATGTTATTTTCATGTTGTTTGGTGCTTTATTCCTTGGATTTTTTTTATAATAGAAATTAAGATAATTTCCCCACTTCTTATAGTGTTAAGGTCCCTGACAGTGCACTACAAAAAAAGCTTTTATGTACTTCACAGCATTATTCAAGGTCAGGGATATATTTTGTCTGCACTTCATTGTCTAGACCATTTCTGCTGTAGGGGAGACAACAGAAATCAAACAGATGTGACAAGAAGAGAGAGGAAAGTTACCTTGGAGATTTAGACATAACAATGAGAGAGAGGAATTAGTCAAATTAGTATCAAAAATATACTGGTTTTATAACTGTCAGAAATTAGGTTTTAAAAAATAAAGTCCCAGATTCGAAGCTAAAACAAATTTGTATGGATGTGTGTGCGTGTATATATATAATGTGTATATATATGACACTTCTAATTAATGAGATAGGAAAATTAATGATCTAAAATTTACAAAGTACTCAACTGAGTTGAGAAAATGTAGTCCATTTTATACTATCAACACCAGCTTTCAGGAGCTAAGAAAACTGGTCAAAGGTATTTTTCTGTGAATCCCAGCTAAATTCAATCTCTTTCATAATTAACTTTGATTCTTTCAGGACCTTCATTCAGCTGGGAAGTTTACCATGATATTTTTGGCTAGTAAGCTAATTTATGGACAATTGGAGTATGGAGTGGTTTTTTTTCCAACAACAATGTGCTACATATATATTAAGATAAATTTTAAAAATGCCTGAGGTAGACATAAATCTGGCCCCATAATGTTACAATATTTTTGTTATAATATCTACTCAGGTTATGCACCTTAGTGGTGAGCATGTAAGTTATATATGTGTCGTAACACAAACCTGCTGAAGAAGTATTCAATTAAATTATAACACATTCAAAATCTTTTTTTTTTTCTCCATAACATTACTGAGTCACCACTAAAAAAAAAAAGTACTTATTTTCCCACTTCTTAAATGATTAGAATTTAATCTGAGAAGACTATTTCAGAAACACTTCTTTTGGATTTCTTGCTCCAATTGAGTTTTGAAGCTGTTCATGTAACTGAGCAGCTGTTCTGCTGCTCTGGTTTGGAAACAGAGTAACAGAGTTGGCTTCAAAATCAGGAAAACTAATGAGTTCTCATGAGTTCCCTTCAATTGTAGAAACCAATGACTCGTTGCTTATTGCTGCTAAGAATTTTGAGCTCAGTTCATATCTATCTTAGAAGTCGTTTTTACATTGCTGTGGCTTACAGATAAGATTTTAAAAATAAATCCCTCTTGAAATAATTTCTTTCTCATCAAAACCAGTATTAAAGTTTTGATGACTTCAACAGAAAGGAAATAAATAATAGAAAGGAAATTGATAAGAAATGAGCATTTGATAATAATATTTCACTTAATTGATTCTCAGTTTGTACAGATTTAACTGATGGGAGAAAGAGATACTGTATTTATCCTTACCACTTCAAGAAAAAAAATCCAAGAATATTGTGTTAAGAGGTTATAGTCAGTACTACAACTTGAAATCAATGTGAATTTTTAAACTGAATATAGAATGGGAGTCTGGACTCTAAAGCAGCAAAGGAAGCAATTCAAAGTTGAGTATTAAAAAACAGATGGGAAAATTGTGGGAGTTTTCCAACTTTTATATTCTATCATTCTCATTCTCACTAGTACTACAGATGTAACTATGAACTGTAATGAAAACTCACCTTGCAGTCTATTTTTGACTTTTTTTTCCCTTCTTCTTTACTTTGGGACATGAACTAAAGGGCAAATTTCTTCACCCTTTATTTTGTTTTTCTTCTTAAATTTGGAGTAAAATTTTCAGAGAAATTAACTTCTTGAGTCCACGGAAATCTAACTATGTATCAAAACACTAACATTATGTTAATTTCTGGAACTGAAAGAGATCTCAACCTACTGGTGCAAGAAGCTTCATTTTTTAGATACTTGCATTGTATCTTTTTTTCTTTCCATGACCTGATAAGAAGCTATACCTACTCCATATGAAAACATTTTGATAACCTCTTTGAGCTAGGGAGTTTATTCAAATAACTAGTTTTCATTTATTGATATCCATATTCATATGTTGTGTGTATTAACTTTTGTTCCAGCCTTCCCTATATCTTAAATTGCTTGGATCTGTTGTTTTTTCTTTCCTTTTCTAATCCTTCAGTCATTAGGAAATCACAGACATTACTCATATTCCTTTTGGCTTTTGTATTTGTAGGCTGAAGAAACAATGTGCTTTTAATTCCATGTTCTAAATAAGTTTTCATCCCCTTTATCATTCAAGGAACACTTCCTTTTTTATTCCTTCATTCCCATCCCTTTGTTTTCTTGAATATGAATTGAACTGTATGCATGCCATTTCTGATATCTTGTCAGTAGTGTGTATATTTCGCTTTTCCTACTGTATGTCTCTGTCAGTTCTTCAGCACTGCCTTTTTTTTTCACTTGTACTGTCATGGGAATACATAGTTCTTTATTGATCAATTACTACAACTGTTTAGTTTTTCATTCAATTGCTCCCAACAAGAAAGAAAATTCTGCTTGCCATTTTTCATTTTGTGTTACTGACTTTCAGTTTTTATCTTTGTCTACTCATAAATGGTTTGTATTGTAAGGAACTGTAAAGATTGTCTCGTTCCAAGCCCCCTACCATGGACTGCGATACACTCTACTAGACCAACTTGCTCAAAGCCCCATCCAACCTAGCTTTGAATATTCCCAGGGACAGGGAATCCACAACTTCTCTGGGAAACATGTTCCAGGGTCTCATCACCCTCAGGAAAGAATTTCCTCTTCATGTGTAATTGAAACTTGCTCTCTTACAGTTTAAAACCATTACTCCTTGTCCTGTCACTACATGTCATTGTAAAAAGTCTCACTTCAGCTCTCTTGCAGACTTCTGTAAGGTACTGGAAGGTTCCCTAGAATCTTCTTTTCTCCAGGTTGAACAATCCCATCTTTCTCAGTCTGTCTTCATAGGAGAGGCACTCCAGCCATCTGATCATAAAAATCATTCCGTTTTTCCTCTTTTATTGCATCCTTTTTTCAATAGAAGTCTTCCTATCTGAGTTACTGCAGTCAAAATACATTACTATATCCCAGTTTTGGAGAGGGTTTTTTGTTTGTGGTTTGTTGTTTGGTGTTTTTATAGACGTATTTAATGTAAGTGTTTTGGAGTAGAACTATTAGTGTGTTTTCTAATGGCTTCCAAGAAATCATATTACCAGTCCAATGATCCTGTATTAATTTATACATCTAATTAACGGTAATGAATGCAAGGCACTTGCATGTGTAAATACCTCAGTTCTTTATGGTTTGTTTGTTTGGCAGTGCAAAAGCTTCATGGTGCCAATCTTAATTAATGGCTAGTGTAGATATTTGTAATATTTTACTATAGCTTTAACTTGGGGAGTTGTAAGATTTTCTGCATTTGATTTTCAGTTATGCAATGAATTTATTGATATTGTGTAGTGAAAGATAAAAATTTTGGGCAGCAGCCCATAAAAGTACAAATCTGTCTGATGGAAAAAAAATTAACGTTGATCTGCAGAGCAGAATTTTGGTTTAGCTGTACTCATTACTTCTTGAATTTCTTGGAAATACACTCTAAGGACTTTGTCATTTAACATTCTTACCTAACAGTTAATATTGCACAGTGAATGGTTTGTTAGAACATATGTTCTCTGTTTTCAGTAGCTTTTTAGTCTCTGTTCCAGTTTTGCCTTCATTTCTGTTATATTCTCTGTCCTCTGCTATAACGCAGTGAGGCATAATAAACCTAAATTCTTAGCACTTTCTAGGATGAATATTATTCTCAGGATATTGTTATACATCTTCCTTTTAGCTGGGGGCCTTCATTCCTATTCTCACTACACTCAAGAGATCTCATTTGAATCTAATTTTGACTTAGGTTGGGTATATGCCCAATGAATAGATTTGCAATGAAACCATACACGATGCTGGGTGGAAAATAACATAATGCAAACAAATCTGTTGTCTTCAAAATAGCTGTAATATCTACAAATCAACTTGAAAGTCACTGTTTTAGATTTTCTTGCTGTTGATGTTAAGGGAGCTTTATTTTCTGAAGTTTAGTGAATATAAATGCTGCAGAAAAGAGTTCAACAAATGTTTTTCATTACAAAAGTTTGAATGACAAGTAAGTAAGTATAGTGAATAACAATAGTAATGTAAAAAAGATTATGCCCTCTGGTAGCCAGAATATTTATTTCTGGTCTTCTTTTCATTGAAAGAAAATGACTTGCCCTATATTATGAAATTTGACAAAGGTGTAAATCCAATATGAAGTATATAAACCTGCAAGTTGAGTAAAATGTAGCCCCTCTTCTTGTATATATTGCTGTACTTAGAATTATATCACAAGATAATTCAGGCTGTGAGGGACTTCAGGAGGTCTCCAGTCCAATCCCCTGCCAAAAACAGGGGCAACTCTTGATGATGTAGCCAGGCCTTGAATCTCACTGACAGAGATGACACAGCCCTTCAGGAAAATCTACTGCACTGCATCTTTGTCCCTGTGTGGAAACGGAATCTTTCAATAGTTAGCCTGAACCTTTCCTTCACTCATTGTCTTTCATAGTTCTCCCCTGCCCCACTGTGCCACAAGCACCTCAGTCTCCTTGGTGACCTCTTGTAGGTGCTGTGAGTCTGTGTGGTTGCACTGGAAGGCATCCACTCTCCAGCCTAACCCAGCCCTGCTCTCACAGTGTCACCCCCTGGGGAAAATGCTCCAGCCCTCACCACCTTGGGGCCCTCCACTGAGCTTCCCACCATTTGCCTACATCTCTCCTGCGCTAGAGGACAAACTTTGATGCAGTCTTGAAATATGTCTGAAAAATACCACATATTTTTAAGGTTCACTATCCTGTCCTACAATTTAAAGACCATACCTCTGTTCATATAGCTCAGCAGATATTCATGACATTTGCTCTTAGGGCTCATCATGGGGTCATGTTTGCCTCACTACCCATCAACTTCCACTAAAACCAGGTTGCTCAAAGGTCTCATCCAACTTGGCCTTCAACAATTCTAAAACAAATTATTGAAGGGAGCTGCATAAATTTGGTCTCCAGATTTCAAATTACTGATGGCATTTTTACTTTGGAATGGTCAGTAAAGAGATTTATACACATGGTAAATGTTCTCATATTAACAGAAAAAGAGGCAAAAGGCTCGAGTTGAAATACAGAAATTTTCATTTCTTTACTCCAGACTCAATCACCCTTGGCCTCGTATGACTGCCATTTGTGGAGACCTACTTTGTTTGCATCTGCAATAAGATTTTGCAACTGACCCTGGAGTCCAGATCAGATGAGGAGAACAGAGAATAGAATAGAATAGAATAGAATAGAATAGAATAGAATAGAATAGAATAGAATAGAATAGAACAGAACATTTCAGTTGAAAGGTACCTACCCGTATCACTAGCCCAACTGGTTGACCAATTCAGGGTTAACCAAGATAAAGCCTGTTTTTAAGGGCATTATCCAAATTCCTCTATAGACACTGACAGGCTCAGTGCATTGACCATCTGACTCAGAAGCCTGTTCTGGTGTTAGACCTTGATAAGAAATGCTTCCTGATATTTAGTCTAAACCTTCACTGAAGCAACTTGAAGTTTCACACATATTCTATCACTGTATCCAAGGAACCGACACCTTCACATCTTCTTCACTCCTCTGGAAGCTGTAGAGAGCATTGAGGTCACCCCTCCGTCTTCTCTTCAAATTAGACAAGCCCGAAGTCCTAAGCCACTCTTCTCAGGATGTCTTCCAGCCCTGTCACCAGTTTTGTTGCCCTCCTCTGATGCATTCAAGGATTTTCACATACTTATTAAATGGTGGGGCCCAGAACTGCCCACAGAACTCCAGGTGAGGCTGCACCAATGCTGAATACTGTGGGATAATCCCCATTTTGAGCAGCTGGTGGTGCTGTGTTTGATGCATTCCAGGGTGAGGTTTGCCCTCTTGGCTGCCAGTGCATCCTGCTGGCTCCTGCTGAGCCTGCTGCCAACCAGAACCCCCAGATCCTTTTCTGCAGGGCTGCTCTCCATCCATTCCCTACCTATCTATAGTTGTGCCCAGAGTTATTCTGTCCTAGTTGCAGAATCTGACATTTTAGCTTCTTAAATTCCATCCCATTAATCATTGCCCAATCTATCTAGACACCTCTGCAGGGTGTCTTGTCCTTCCAGAGATTCCAGAACCTCCCAGTTTGGTATCACCAACAAACTTGCTAATGGTGCATTCGCCTGCTGCCTCCAGAGTACTGATGAATTTACAGAACAGAAACAGCCCTAGAACTGAGCCCTGAGGAACACCAGTGATGACCAGACACCAGCCAGATGTGGCCCCATTCACTAAAACCCTTTGAGCTTGACCTTCAGCCAGCTCTCTCAGCTGTGAACTCACGCGTCCTGCAGTTGGACAGCTTGTCCAGAAGGATGCTGTGAGAGAAAAGCGTCAAAAGCCTTACTAAAAAGCAGAAAACTACATCCACTGCCTTCCTTTCATCCAGTAGGTGGGCAAACTTTTAAAAGGATATCAAATTAACTAAGCAGAACTTTCTGTTTGCAACGCATCAGACTGACTCTACCTGATGATTGCATTTCTCTTTAAAATGCCTTTTGATAAGTCCCAGTATAGCCTTTCCTCATTTTTTCAGGAACTGAGGTTAGACTAACAGGTCTGTAGTTCCCTGGATCTTCCCTCCTGCTTTTTCTGCAGATTGTGATAGTGTTCATTAGTTTCCGGTCAGCTCAGGGAACATGATACATCTTACATGCATGCAGTGTCAGTGGCTCAACACTGATGAACAATCATTCTACCTCAGACCCTTGTGTCTCCTTATGTGGTGTGGGACATCCATTTAAGGATGGTCCCCAAAATACTCTGCCTGAGTATATACTGCTGACATTTTTATATCTGGCTGTTGAAAAAGGCTGCCAATCAGATCAGTCCAGAGCACTGTGATAGACCTTTTCAGCAATTTCAAACCCTGTTTTCATGTTAGCTGCTGACACAAGATCATTGTAAAGATTCAGTTATTCTCAGTTCTTACTTGTGTCGTTCTTTTCACCATGACTCATCACAGTTGTGTCCTCTTTGCATTTGACTCAGCTTCTGGACAGGGAAAATTCATATTTCTGCATCACCAGAAGAGCAGGATTTGTCTGAACAGTGAAAGTGAATGATGAGTGGCATTTCCTAGAAAAGGATCCTAAGGGTGAGAATAGACACAGACTGATAGAGAAGTACAAGTGAATTTTGCTTAGTCTTCAGTCTCTGGTAATGTAAATGAAAACATTTTTCACAGACATAATTCCAAATATCTTCTGGAATATGAAAACACAAATTTTTTCTTTCATGCATGATTGCTTCATTTTCACTGCCTCCTCTGCACTTTACTAAACATTTTTAGAAAACAAAAGAACAAAGAAATGATCCAAAGATTTTACTGCATAAAAATTTATGGGCTGGTTATGTGCAAACTGGCTCCCATCTTGGGTGACTTGGGAGAACTAACGAGGCTTCAATTGTCAATCTGACAGATGAAGTAAATTAAACCCAAAAGTAACAATTCTACCATGTACCAAATGTTTGCCTCAAATATGTAAAAGGAAAACTTCTTATAATGGTTCTTCACAAATAAATATGAACAATTAGGAAAAATATGAGAAAATCTTTAGTTTCCTCTGACTCAGAGTAGTATTTTTTCTTCACTGGACAAATCTTTTCTCCATCTGGATCTTGTATCTGTCTGGATGTATTAATCTATCTATACTTGTACCTATTTGGGTATATTCCAAAATTCCAGCCTTTCATACAAACTCCATAAAAATAAAAGATTAAAACATATTTTATCATCATATTCCTATTAAGAAACCAGTTTGATAACAGATAGCTCTAATCATACCCCCAATGTAGAAAATTAATCCCATCTGTAGAAAGCAATATGCATTTGCAAGCCTATATAAACTTTTTATTAAGATAGGTTTTGAAAAGATCATAATAATTTTGATGTTGTCTTAAAGGCAGTTCTTAGGTTTCATCAAAAGAACAAATTTTTACCAGTAGTTTATAAAACCTTTGAACTGAGAACATTTCCCAGGTATTCTTTTTCTCTGTCTGTAGAACACAAAGAAAACCTACATCTGACCTTCTTAGCTTGTATGTCTTCACATTTAATTGATCAAGCAGTAGGAAAGCTAGACAGAAAACTGCCAGAGAAAGATGGGATTAGCTCAGTTGGTTAGAACAAGGTGCTAATAATGCCATGGTTGTGGGTTTCATTCCCATATGGGCCATTCTCCTAAGAGTTGGACTAAGTTGGACCTGATGATCCTTGTGGGTCCCTTCCAACTCGGAGTATTCTGTGATCCTGTGAAAATTCCAATTCAAGTGTCATTTAGGTGAGCAACTTCAGCCTTATGATAAATATTTAGGAGGAAAAGCTACAGACACTAAGTTCTATCTGTTGTCTCTTTTAAATTACAGAACCAGGAGTCAATGAGCATGGTTGACTCTAGAATTACTACTCCAGAACTGGATGGCTTACTTCTGGCAGTGTCAATTGTCACAATTCTAAAGACTCTATGTTTTTTGTTAAACACCCAATGTGCTTCCAGGAATGTCATGTCAGGAGGTTATGTTTATGCAGCAATTAAATTTAGAGTCTTCTATAGTGCCAGTTGTCTTCTGACCAAAAAAAAAATCAAATCTAAAACCTCAAATTATCATTTTAATTTTACCTTTCTGTTGTATATTACTTTAAATGCTGTGCAGTTCTTGTCTCAAAGATAATTTGCTCCGCCACTACAGCATCAAACCTGTCCAAGGATTCTGATGCTGTAATTATAGATACTGCAAAAGGGGCTTTTTCCAGCTTTTTAGAAAACTATATCAAATAAAAAAATAAAAACTTTCAAGACATTTTGAAGAAAAACTAACCTATTAATTATTATCTGATCTCATTATCTATCTCACAGTCAAAGGAAAACAGTTACTAGCAAGTCTAAATTCACTGTTTGAGACTCTATCATGCAAAAAAACTATGGAAATGCCCTTTTCAACATTTTTCTTGAAGTATTGTCTTGAACAGCTAAAATGATAGAGCACTAGCAGTCAACCCTAAAATCAAATGAAATCCACTGAGTGTAGGAACTGAAATAGGACCTGAGAACCAGAGAAAATTACTCAATAGACCGTTTTAGTCCCAAGCTTGTAGACAGTGACTTGGGACGGCAGGTGAACTGGTGTGAAAAACACACTCATCCTTAAGCTTTCTTCCAAAGCTTAAATCAAAATACTATTAAAACTCTGAAACAACACTTTGTGAAATACCTAAAAGAAAACACCTTTTCACCTCAGCCATTGATTTTGTTTGTGTGTAAATGCATACATACTCACAAAGCTGTGATTTTCCTAATAGCAATGCAGATTTATCTGCATCTTACTAACACAGTTCTGGATTTAGTCTTCAGGAGTTCTAATCTACATTACTGGCATTATTGAAAATGGATTTATTCTGACATGTGCAAATATTTGTATATTATATGAATAATTACACTGACATGACTAGACTTTTTTTGTCAAACTCGTAAAATTATTCTCTCTCTAGGAGTAAACTATAGTCATTGCCACTATTATTTTTGTGCTGATGGCATAGTACTAACTGTAACATAAAATATGGGAAAATCCAAAATAGTATAAAATAGAATATTGTTAAAAGTCAAAATTAATAAGTGTATTTGGTGTAGGTGTTGATGTATTGGCACACATGTCCTGCAGGCATGCCCTCTGTGAGAATAAACCAGGGATCCCCCCATGCTGGATGTAGCTGGTTCCAAACGGTTTCAAACCAGACCCACTGCAGGACACAGAGGAGCCCTTTCGCTGTGCCAGCCTCCCCTCACCTCTGGGTCTGGGTAGATCTATCTGGAGTGCATGAGTGAGGTTTGGTCTGCCTAGGGGGAAGGAAAGCTGATGTTTTAATGTTTATCTCTGTTCTTACGAGCTGAAACTATTTCCCACAGAAAAATCTGCTTTTACCTTGATGGTGTTGCAAGGGATATCCCTGTCTTTTTCTCAACCCACTAGATTTTTCTTTCTTGTTTTTATCCAGCCTCTCTTCCCCCATCCTGCTGATGAGACAGAGTAAGAGAGCAGCTGGGTGGGTATTTAAGTTAGCCAATGTTACCACAATAAGAAAACGTGCTACCACAATGAAAAAATTACTAAAAACTTTGACAAGTATTCATAACAAAAAAATGTGGCTGGTTTTCAGTTTTATCAATTAGTTTTTGTGGATTCCTTTAAATAACATGAGCAACATGATTATTCCTAGTCTCTCCTGATTTGCTGGCATACATCCATCTTTTGGGGATAGCTGAAAGATATATATATCATAGGAGCTTATTTTTTTTATCGCCAACTTTTACCATGTCTTCTCTAACTGTCTATTTGATTTTTCCTATTCAGTCTGTCACCAGCCACAGAGAATGTTTACTTAGAACATTCTGATTCAATCAAATGTAGCAGTACTTGATAAATTTTTGCTGTGGTTTGACAATGGAAAGGTTTGTTGCATTTAATTACATGAAAAGTTCAAGGAAATTACCATCCTTGAAGTACATGAGAAGCAGAAGCAGATGCACACCAATATGAAAGCCACAGTGTTGTAATCAACTTTAGCAGAATTTTCAACAACATTCTAGTGTAATGTCTAAGCTCAACTGATTCTCAGGACCCCCAACAAAATAAAAGTTTGTGTAAATTTTTAGGAAAATAAAACATAATGGTAGTTTCTCCATCTTGGGAAGGAAGAGGGTGGGTTTTATTGTTATGTTGAGACCTCTTTACGTATAATATTTGTTATGTTGCATATTGATTTTCAGACTTCTTTGTATTGTTAGCAGTTAACTAAACCAAATTCAAGTATTTGACTTAATTCATCTGTTCATTCGACTTAACCCTGTGCAAAGATTTTAAATTCTATGCTTGTATCACTTTTTTTCTCTGCTCTTATATTTTAAAAAAAATATTTTTCAACATATCAAACCAGATGAACTCAACAAACAATGGAAGTATTATTACAGACAACAAAAACCATGTAAAAGGAGAAAAGTTTCCATAATATTTTGAAATTTAATCTCCTTCTTCTTCTTCACTTTCTTATCTAGATATCTTACTTCAAGAGTTTAAGACCTCCAAAGTAGTACTTGCTTCAAAAGGGAGAGAAAGTACAAGAAAAACAAAACATCTCTTGTCTAAAATCCAATCACTTCTAGTATCCCTGGGTTTGCTTTCAGGTTAAAACCTCTGGAACACACAAAGACATGCTGTTTTCTCAGTTCCCTTCACAAGGATATTTATTCCATGAGTTAGGAACAAAAGTATGAAAAGTAAATATTTTAGCTTTATAACATTTTCAGGTGTTTTTAAAATATTCTTAATGGTAATACTGCAAGTGAACTTTTCAGTTTTCCTAAGTTGTAAGCATGGAAAATTTGTATTAGCAATGTAAATATAAAACAAAATAGAAAACATCGTAAATTACATATATGCACTGAATCACTCGTGAATCTATGTTAAACAACTTAGTTATGGACCAGGGAGAACAGTCTGGAGACCAAATATGAAAATTCATCTTAGAGGACAGGATTACATTACTGTGATTTTTTTTTGGATGCTATATTATTTTGAATTCAAGTGAAATATAAAGCTGAAGAACATCAGTTAAGGCTATCAAACCCAAAATTACATACCACAATAAATTAAAATAAAAGCAAAAATCTTGATTTTACACAGCAATAAGCTCCTTATATTTTATTAAAAAGACATGTGGTAGTCTGTTAAGCTTTCATATTTTAAATTTAAATTAAAATTTATTAGATTTTTCCAGCTACAGAAATGAAATTAAAAAAGTAAAAGCCACAAACAATGGCATAAGCTTATTAAATATTATGACTTTATTTATTGCTTCAGAATAGCTTTTTAACCCCAGCAACTACTTATTTTTAATAGAATAAAATAATTTTGAAGTGTTGTAATGTGGTCTATGTCAAATTCAAGGTCTGACTTGCCTTGCAAAATAGTTTCATTGGGATATATTTGCATTTTTTTATCTAGTGCAAGATTAGGCCATAAACACAAATATGATGAAGCGTGGAAATTTTTGATTGCATTTATACATAGACACACCTAAACCTTTTTTTTTCATAAATGGTAGTAAGTCACATTGTTGTAACTGTTGTCAACCAACTATTTCCACAAAATGATGGCTTTTAATGATATAGATTGTACTAGAGTGCTTGAATTCTGTCATGAAGAATGATACAACATATTTTAAACAATTTAAATAATTTAAATTTTATAGGTAGACTTTCTAAAGACTTCCTGTTTCATACTAATCTTGTCCCACTGCTAAGCTGGACCAATGCTTTGATGTTATGGTTGGTGCAAATGAGTTTTTGGCTGCTTAAAGAAACACTGTCGAAAGTATTGGCAAAAGCAAGGTTTAGTATGAATTTGTGAAAGTACAGCTTTACAGAGTTCAGTGGAAAGGTTCACTATGTTACTTACTACACAGATTGAGGCACACAGGAAGAGGAAAAAAGAATTTGGAAAGATTTACACTGAAGCTGAGAATGCAAAAGAGGGGAAGGATGCAAAAGATATGGATGCAAGGACAAGAATGCAAAAGGGTTTAGCAGCACATAATCACTAATTACTTAAACATTTGGAAAATGATTCAGTAAAGTTCACTACAATTATAGCATTGACTTAATTATAGATTTGAGATAGTGACATTTGTATCACAATTAATCATATGCCCACGGGAAAAACAATGTGTATACCTATTTCTATGTTTGTAAAGGTACCTGTCAAAAACTCCCCTCAGGTTTACTGAAATCCTCCTATCATATCCCACTGCATCGCCCAACAGGCAAGGGTTGCACAGTGAGGAGCATGGAGATGAGTCTGAGGGGGCATCCCTCTAGGCCTTGGCTTCCAGAACGGTACCTCAAGTATACATTTTACTGAGCTAGGAACTGTTTTAGCCCTCAGCACACTGAGACTTGGCCTTTCCCAAATCTACAAAATAGTCACATGGCGCCAGGCTTTGAGACACAGGTTTTGTTAATGAGCTGCAGAGCCACACACAGTTGCCAGTATAAGCTACCAGTTGCAAGAAAACTAGAAAAACTGACTTGGAATCTTTATTAATGGCTTATTCAAACATCTCCTCTGAAAAATTCCCTGATTTGTGACCGTGATTCCACAGAAGCACAGCTTTGCTAAGTCTCTTACTTCCCTGGAACCAAGAACAAAGCAGTCAGTCCTTGCAGGCTGAAATGATGGAAGGGGAGACATTGTATGATGCAGCAGAATGAGAAGCCGGAGGAAGTCTCAAGAAGGCAAGGGGAAAATCCAATTGCTGTCTTTAATAACCCAGATTGCTACAGGAAGGACAGAGATGCTTCTTGGAGGTACAGAAGCAAAACTACGGGAGTCAATGAACACAAACTGCAATACCGTGAACTATGATTCAATATAAGAAAAAAGTGCTTATACTAAGGGTGATCAGACCCTGCAATGGATTCCCATACAGGTTGTGGGATCTCTGTCCTTAGAAACATTCAAAACTTGACCTGAAAACTCCCTGAGCAACCTGGTTTGCTTGTTATCTCATGAGTAGCATGTTGGCCCAGATAACATTCAAAGAAACCTGAATTATTTTATGATTCTATAACTATATGCACTACTAAAACACATTTAAGTGCTCACTGGGAAAATAAAATCACATTTTTTAAGTTTATCTAAGTAATTTTTAATTTATTTTATACTTTCATGACCCTACAACAATTCTGGTAAATTAAGAAAATTTTAGACTAAGTAATGGTTTTCAAAATTACTACACTTTTAAGCTTGCATAGACCTAGATTATCTTTCAGATCCCTTCCAACCTAAACTTTTCTATGGTTCTGTGAACATCAACTTTTTTTTTTTTTTTCTTGAGAAAAAGAGAAATTTCATTTACTTCCCCTTGTGTAAAGCAAATTTTAAAAAGAGATATTTTTCTGTGGTTTTTCCAATTAGATATTTCAACATAGATAACCAAGCCCCAGTTTTAAATTGTTTTAAAGTTGTATTCTGAATGTTATTAAAATTATCAATTACCTGACGTAGTTGAATCAATAGCCCAGTGACATCAGATTCCTAGTAGCTATCTGGGGGCCTGAGAGGAAGAAAAGGAGGGGCTGAACACATCACATTTACTCTATCACAGTACAAGAAGCCTTGTGAAAGATGAAAACGCATGTTAAGAGAAAATGTTTTTACTGGCATGTTGAAGGGCATACAAGCCTTGTTTCTTCAGGATTTGACCTGGTCCAGCTCTACTTCATAAATACATTAATATCTGGCTGATACAGAATGTTATTATTAAATCTGGAGATCATACCAAGGGTGGGAGAACTACCAGGAATATCTACACAGAGTTTAACATCATCTTGGAAATTGGTGTGAAAGAGATGTAATTCACTACAAAGGATATATTGCTTTGCAGTCAGACATGTTATGCTGGGGAAAAAATCAGGTCTAAAAATTGAACTATACTGATGTCAGTCCTTTAGAAAAAGACCTACAGGTTACATTGGATCACAAGAATATGAGTCATCAATGTCATCCTAATGTGAAAAGTGCAGATATTACACAGACAAGATACAGATCTTTCTGCTCTGCTCTGCACTGACAAGACCTCAGCTGAGTATTTCTCTGGTTTTTGGCAGCCCTTCAAGAGTCTTCTGAAACTACTGGAAAGACTCCAGAGAGGTTTGCAAAAATTACTACAGGAAAGATTGAACAAAACGAAAATGTTTAAATTAAAGATGAAAAGACCAACATGTTTTGAGACAACAATGTTCAGGTACAAGATGAACAACTGGGCAGTTTTTGTCTATGGGCAGTGTGGATAAGACAAAGAACAATGGGCTACAAAAAACACCAATGAAATATTAGAATAGATTGCCTGGGGCACATTGTAGAGTCTCATTTGTGAGGGGTTTTCAAGAAAGGTTTAGCAACCATATGTCCTGCCTGATGGGGCAAAGAGGGTTAGTTGAAAATTTGATTTTGGCCTGTTCTGTCTCAGGAAGGTGGAAATCAGCCGGTCTTTCACTCTGGGCAGTGACTTCTGGGGAGAAGGTGAAGGATATTCCAGAGGATGACAGCCCTCAAAATAACAAGAAAACCTGTTTTAGAATTCACACTATCATCCTTAGGTCTTAAGGGAAAAGCAGTTTGTTTAACTCTAATATGAATAACAGATCTAATTTTTAACTGTTTTTTAACATCAGCTTGCCTATATTATTTATGAGGGTTAAAATGCTGTATTATCTAAAATTAAAGAAGCTATTAGTGGAAAAAGAACAGCAGAAATGTCTCCTTCCCTCCCCCACTTTTAATCACATGTGTAGCAAAGAGTCTAAATCAGGAAATTTAGTTTGGTTTGACTATCAAAACACAGTGTTCAGAATAAAACATCAACAGGCAAAGCTGCTTTTTTCATGCTTTTGTATAGCCATGGGGAATGTCAGAAATGTAATGAATAATAATCTGGCTCATGCCAGAGGGACATCAGCCATTCCTGAAGGAGAGCAGTATTGTCTTGGGATAGGACAAAAAAGTTACATGTGGTACTTCATGTTATTTCAAATAATCCTCTCAATTATCAATTTTACACAATTGTGTTAAAACCGATGAAGAGATACATCTTCAGTAAATACGGGACACAGCAGGCACCATGGATACATTTTCTATAAGAGATCAGCACTGAATGAAGATTATTGTTTGATTAAATTGACTGCCTGATGGTGAGGCTTCCAGCAGATAAACACAGCCAAGAATTTAATCAACAAACTGCATCATATTTGCATCTATTCCACATTCTGTCTACTTAGAGAAGGAACAGATGCAGACTCAGTAGGAGTCAGAAGGCAAGGAATCAATAGGGAAATACTCTATTAAGAAGAGGTTTCTGAATTTATAATCCAACCTTGACCTAAATATGTTTAGATTCTCACTCCGATAGTGTTCTCAAACCAATGGTCTCCAAAATCCATATTCTGTCTATTTAACAATGTCACTTTGCTGGCATCATTATTCTAAGTGAAATGCTGAAATAAATTCTTTCTTTAAACCCTTTTGACATATGCTAGTGCAGATGTTACTCTAAAGAGCTAACCTCTGCCTGTGGTTTATTTTAGTGGTTATCCTACATCTGCCTTATAGGGATTTGCTGCCCAAAGTAAATAAATAAGCATGTCTGTTTCAATCCATCTAGGACACAAAATTATAACTGCCAGACTCCTTTGTGAGGGAGTCACAAGACTGCAGGATCTTTGGATGAATGTAGGGAACGGCATTTTCCTTTACTTTGGCATCCAAAGCTGTGCATGGGTTGGGCTGGAGGTGGCTCATCCCATGTTCACAGAAGGAACTGTGCAAAAGACAGCTGAATCGCAGACTGGCTGTGCCAAAATGCCTCCAGCAGCTTCCTCAATGTTTTGCCACAGCCTGCTTTCCTGGAAGCTGCATCACAAATGCAAGGTATAGCAAATGGCTCCTCCTCTTTGTACCAATGGAGATGGGCTCCGTCCTTGGCCTCCCACTTTCCTTCCCCTTTTATACAGCCCAACCTGTCTGGTCTTAGTTGGGCAGCTTACTCCTGAGTAGCTGCAAATTAGAGTTATGGAGATGAACAAGGGTTGGCAGTTACAGGCCGGTCCTCCCACTCAGTTCTTTTCTGTGAAATAAGAGTGAACAAAGAAAAAAACATCACTTTATATATTGCTTTCTCCTTTAACAATTTCTTAGCATTGTTATTACATAAAAGCAAGTTCAGTTCACTAATACGATCTTTACAGAAAACTGCAAGTAAGAGGCAGCTATTTCTTACTTAAAATTTAGCCAGAATAAGAAAAAAATGTCAATATGTTCTTTTACCCTTGGTAAAGAGGGATCTGCATAAAGTATTTAGTTACATGGATATGTTCAAAGCACAGAGATTTATGTAGAAAAAGATATATAAAATATGTACCTGTAAATACACCACACTGAAAATGTGCATGTGCGTATATATCTGTGCAAGTGTAATATGTATGCATGTGAAATATGTATATGTATATATATATGGCTATATATGATATACTTTAATTCAAAAAAATACTTGGGTTTATATGCACAGTTTCAATTTGAGACTAGAAGTGTAAAGGCTGTATTTGGAATAATTAAAAGTGTGGTTTCAGACTTCATAAATTAAACCTTGATGGACAATGAAGCCATCACAGCCTAAATATATTTTATGTTACATGGTTTTGACCCGGACACAGTAAGACCTTGCTGAGTATCTTGCATTGCTCACAGATTTTTTTTTTTCTGTAGGGGTGGGATTTATACTTTCACCAGTTGATTACACTGTGAATGGATTTCTTGATCTTTTTTCCAATGTCAAGACAGGAAAATTTAAACCTTTGCAATCTGACAACTGTTTAAAGAGTCAAAGCTATTTATTAATTGGATTCAAATTCAGTTTGAGGGAGTGCCTTCCATAAGGAAGGTTCATCTTTCCCAAGAAAGATTCAGCTACTCCAGGGGAGCATTATTCACATGGAATTTGTAATGTTATATGTAGGATCCCACAATAATTAATAGGAAGATACCCAGCCATTTTCACAGATGGGGTCAGCTGAAATCATCCCATTTTACCACAGGTGTGAAGAACCATCTCCAGAAGATGATTCCTTGCATGGCCTCTAGCAAGGCAAACCAATAATGTATGTGTGTATCAGAGACAGAAGACTTTTAGATATCTAAAACTATCTGACACTAATTCTTCCTTCAGTTGCCTAAACTGTCCTATCTCCCCAGCGCCTGAATTTTCAGGTAAGGGGAAACCCATCAAGTTCTCATTCTTTTGTGAAGATGGACAGTATATGAGGATATTGTCTGCATTCCTTCAACAGAGAAAAAATATAACCTAAAGTCGGCAATTTTTTGTTTCTGAGTGAGATATATGGTCTGTACATTTAGTATATTGCATCCTGTTTTGTACTTATACCTTTATATTCAGCATAAAAGATAAGCAACTTTGCTACAAGTGAAATGTTGGAGTCCAGGGCATGTGGAAAACCCTCAAACTGCCTTGGGGGGTCCAAGATCCTGGCTGAGACCCCAGGAAAGCACTATTCTTGACCTTAGTCCGTGGGAAAAACTTCCAACACTCAGAGATGAATTGAAAACAACAAAGATTTGAAATAAACAGTAGTTTAGTTAGTCAGAAGGTGAAAATTTATAGTTTGGGGTTTTTAGTATGGAGGTAGATCAGAGCAAGATGGAGAATTTTGGGCAGTTTCTTTTCTTCTTCTTCTTCTTCTTCTTCTTCTTCTTCTTCTTCTTCTTCTTCTTCTTCTTCTTCTTCTTCTTCTTCTTCTTCTTCTTCTTCTTCTTCTTCTTCTTCTTCTTCTTCTTCTTCTTCTTCTTCTTCTTCTTCTTCTTCTTCTTCTTCTTCTTCTTCTTCTTCTTCTTCTTCTTCTTCTTCTTCTTCTTCTTCTTCTTCTTCTTCTTCTTCTTCTTCTTCTTCTTCTTCTTCTTCTTCTTCTTCTTCTTCTTCTTCTTCTTCTTCTTCTTCTTCTTCTTCTTCTTCTTCTTCTTCTTCTTCTTCTTCTTCTTCTTCTTCTTCTTCTTCTTCTTCTTCTTCTTCTTCTTCTTCTTCTTCTTCTTCTTCTTCTTCTTCTTCTTCTTCTTCTTCTTCTTCTTCTTCTTCTTCTTCTTCTTCTTCTTCTTCTTCTTCTTCTTCTTCTTCTTCTTCTTCTTCTTCTTCTTCTTCTTCTTCTTCTTCTTCTTCTTCTTCTTCTTCTTCTTCTTCTTCTTCTTCTTCTTCTTCTTCTTCTTCTTCTTCTTCTTCTTCTTCTTCTTCTTCTTCTTCTTCTTCTTCTTCTTCTTCTTCTTCATCTACTCCATTTTCTGCTGTGTCAGTGGCACAGAGACATTGGTAGAATGGATTGGAGGTAGAAATTGCGCGTCCATAATAGGTGACAGTAATTGGCACAAAACTGTAAATATAGTACACTTTTAGAGTTAATTGGATTAGAAATCTTTAAAATTACCTTGGACCCTCTGTTGATGTTCCTGTAGCTGCTTTTCTTCAGCACGCTGAGACTGCTGTAAGATCTTGAGATAAGAAATAGAATAAACACCTTTGAAGACCTATGCTACAGGTTCCGCTCATCTTTTCAACTCTGGTACGGGACTCTGAGAGACAGAAAACCTCTAATTAGGGGGATGTCGGGGTGAAAATCCGTACAGTGAAAATTGTTTCTTTTAAAGGTAATTTTTAATAGCATTTTATACATTTGTGCAGGATTTTCTTCTCTTAAAACACATTTTCCAGTTTAATTGGGTTAATTACTGAACTTTCATATTTCATAATCAGTAAAATAGCTCTTGGCTGTAGCAAGAAACAACGTAATATGAACACATAACTTAGGTGAAATAACTCCTTGTATTTATCAATCTATTTAATAAAACCAAAAGTAGAAGCAGGGTTTTGATCATCATTCTTTGCTGCTGATTAACTCCATCAAGTATGTAAACATTCAGAAATGCTGATTTTCTTAACATTCCTAGGGACTGTATTACAGGTGCTTTTGGAAATCTGGTATAATACATATAAAAGATTTTACTCTTTGTGGGGGAAAAAAAAAGGATATGGGTTCTCTTTGATTGTTTCTAAGAAAATATATGGCATAAAATTTTCAGGAACAAGTTATCAATACTAATACAAAAATAAAAAGGTTTGGGTTGGAAGGAACCTCAAAGGTCATCTAGTTCCAATTGCCCCATCATGGGAGTTTCAACTCCCCCATCACACCTTCCACTACCCCAGGAAGCTCAAATGCAAAAACATACAAAAGCATATTATATACAAAAAACCATACAAATGCATAATATAAAAGTAAAGTAAAAATAAATCATACGCACTATAATATTTTATCTAACCAAACAGCTGAAAAGCCTATCAACAATATTATCAACAAGGAGTACAGCAAATCTAATACTATGATCACGACATGCATGAAGAATTATACAATATTTTCTAAAGTGAACACAGTAGGTACTTTATTCCACTATTTAGAAACAAAACTGGCCACACAAGTTTTTGTCCTTTCAGAAAAGAATGCAGTATTATTCAGATATCTCCTGTTTCAGGGAGCCAAGACTAATTTCTTTTTAAATTTAAGCTTCTCTTGACAGAAGTGACAGCAGGTTTAGATAAATCTCATTTTAATTTGCTTTTTCTTGTTTTTGTTTTAACCTCTCCCGCATCATTGCAGAGGAGAGATGCTGTAGCTGAACACAATGGCAGTCTGATATTCTGTACCTACACAAAACCTCCTTTCTCATTAAAAGTAATCTCAGGAAAAAAATAATTTGAAGTACTCAGGGTGTATTAACTTGCTGACACAAGATTCAAATATTATTGGGTTACTCTCATAAGCTACTTGACCTGTTGATGAACCAAAGTACATGTTCAGATTAAAGTGAATGTCTGAATCCAATCAATAGTTTGAAATTTTCTGCTACATCAGGTTTGATGATGGCTTTTCAAGCTGTACTATATCCTTTTGACAGATTAAATAAGTATATCCATAGATCTTGTGGCTTTGACAAACTAATCACTGGAAGGTGAGATATATATCTTATGCACCCAGAAGATATTTGCCATGTTGATTAGTTACCTCCAGGCACTGCAGCAAGAAAGCGTCACATTTAATGCCTGACTACTTCTGTCATAGGTGCCAAAAATATTGTGATGAAATGATTTCATGGGTAATGCTCAAAATTTGTAATAAATAATTCTTATCACTGATGCCAAAAAGGAAATGGTTTGAGGATCTTGGTTATTTTTAATAGTACTTTTTTATTTGACTGGTATTAAATTCAGTTGATGTATTGTTTACAGAAGGCTGTGAGTATAAGAATGAGCTGGGCCCGTCACTTTCAAAGTCTAGTCAATGTGAAATGGTTGTTGGTGGGTTATTAGACTGCTCTACTCATGGAGGCTGCCACTGCTTCAGTAAAGGTGTGGAGGAATACGTGAGGTTGATAAAAGACAGCAAACACTGATAAGACTAAATGTGCAGACAATATATCTACTAGATGTTGCAAAGTGGGTTGCAATACCCTAAGTGAAAGATTACACTACCTGTTTTGTCTTTCTCTCTCTCTCTCTTACTCAGAGAAAAAAAAAAAAAAACCACAAGATAATTTCCCAAATCTAAACAAATCTAAAATCCAAATTCCTTATGATAGCCTATAGTAGTAAATATCTGAATGAAAATTGGTTTCCTGTTGTGATTAAGATATCTTCTGGGATTCGCCTTGTGTGTTGGTATAGCAAGAGATTGCTCAAGTCATTACAAGCAGTTTAGACCTTTTAGAATATTCTCTGAGTCAACAAGAAGTATTGAGAGAGCTACCCAACCTTCAGCAATGCAATTAAATTTTCAAAACTACAAGGGTATTGGGACTTGATTCCTTACAGGAAGATTTCTACTTCTTTGCATTTTATAGATGAGGATTTTTGAGAAACTCAAAATAATTTCTTCTCTGTTATACCCTGTTTTAAACAGGATTCAAATGCAGAGACATCTAAAGTAGTAGTGATGGCAGTGTATTAGTATTAGAAACACAAATTATGGTTAATGTCTGAACATTTCTGTAAAGAATAAAAATAATCTTTCTATATTGCACATCACCTCTAGCATTTTCAGACCAAGTACAAAGGAACATGTGTAAGTCAGTGACCGTGCACTGAGAGCAATCTCTTAGAAAGACTTTCAGCTCTAAGTAGAACAATTTTCTGCTGCTACAACAGTTTCAGGATTAATACAATCTTGGGGAAAATTAAGAGAATGTGTTGACCAAACCCTGCAAAATGACCGATTTAATTTATAACAATTTCAGGGTTCCTTTTCCTAAGATATGTGATTTCATCAATACCAATAAAAAAAAAGTAATTCCTAGCATTTCAATTAGCTTTACCAGGATTTTGAAGGTAGACTAGAGCCTGGATACTGAGACCCCCTAGCCCAGATATATCCATAGTTCTGTGCTTGCTACTTTGCGGTGGGAAATAAGGACTGGATGCTGTAACAAATGTATAAACCCTGGTCCTGCGAGAGGCAACATAAATTCTTGTTTGAATGAAGCAACACTTTAAAGTGAAGAATGAAGTTCTTTTGTAGTGCTTCTGAAGGAAAGTATAAAATTGTGAAACCTTGATCCTTTCTTTGAATCTTTCGAATGTACAGTGTTTGCTAAACTGGTAATGGGAACTTTTGTAAACATCCTTTTAGATTATTCTTCCTTGGCTGCAAGCCTTTCTAGACATATGAATATTTTTTTTCCATTGTTGTTTCTGAGAAAAATACAACTGAACTGTCTCATGCATATACAACACACCCTAATAAGGTGCAAATCCTAATCAGTAGCACACATGTTCTCTTATATTATCTCTGCAGCCTTTTGAGATGTGCAAGTCTAGCCACAGACCAGTCCTTCCATGAAGATCTAAATCTGGAGGCAAGGTCCATTAGGCAGCTATCTGACACAAGGAAATAGCTATTTTTTTATCTGTCTGCCACAACACAAAAAAATACATCAGTTCAGGTTCTGGATTCAGTGCCTTCACCTATGGATTCAGTGCCCTGCTAATTCCGGAATGATTCTGCATACTCAGCTTGAATTTGAACCTCCACCTGAGGAACTGAAAGCAAAACTGGCCATGAAGAATAAGCCCATAGTCCCTTAAATCCCTCATAGAATAGTTATCTCTGAAGTAAATCTTAAACCTATTTCTGTTTGCCTTAAAAGGAACCAGCAATATCTGTATGATCCCATTGAGATATTTTGTACCAGTTCCTCTGCTTCTAGGACTTTTCACAGGTGGAGACAATTATGTAGAGTACTACAAAATATACTATCAGAGCATACATAGTTTCCAGTTTATGCACTATATCACAGTAAGTAAGAATGTGGAGATGGCCTTATAGTAAATATTAGCAGGGGTGGTGAGAAATCTTGTACTAATGCAGAACTTTGTGCTATCCTACCCTTCCAAATATATGACTTACAGATAAGAAAAAAAATTAAAAGAAGTTATGACTTAAAAATTTTCTAGATATGAAAAACACAATACCAATATAAATTTAAAGTGAATATTAAAAGGAAACAATAAGAGGAAACCAAACCTTGATATAAAAAGGTAAAAAAGCTATACTTACATCCTTCTTTTTCTCTCTGTGCAGTAGAGGTTTCCACTCCAGGTCCAAACTTGATCTAATTATGATCCAAGTTATTACCTAATTGGCTCCTTTCAGTACTTTTTAATGTGTTTTTGCTTTCTTGTTTACACTAAAATTAGGTTCTTACTGTATCTTTCCAATTGATAATAGCATTTCTTTTAAGAATTGCTGCAAATTGTCTGTCATATGTGATGTGTGTGGATGCATGCAGAAGCAGGAAATTTCATCCTGGTAAAGATAAGTGTTGATGTCAGAAAAGCTAAGAGATGTGTTTAAGACTTAATTCCAAAAGCCAAGTTGCACTTTGACCTATATTTTTTACTTTTTCTGCAACAACAAAGAATCATAATATCTGTTGGGGTTATTTAAAATGCAAATCAGACCTGCAACTCATGACACCATGTCAAGATCCAACTGCAATTTGCCTTGTTCATGGAAAAAATCTCTGGCATGATAAAAATATGAACTCCTTGGAATGTAACATTTTGACAAACCAGCTTTTCAAGGAGAAGCCTCTGATTTTCCTCTTCTGTTCGTGCATGAGTCTATGTCTAATGTTATGACCATAAAGAAATTTGCTTATAGCAAATAAAGCTACTAGACTAGGCAAACCTATTCTTAGAGCCTTGAAGCTGTCCAGAAACTCAGATCAAATAATAAAACTGGAAAGTGAAAAGAAAACCTGCCAGATTGTATCAAGAATGTACCACTAGGAGGTTAATTCCTAGCTAGTTAGTTTAGTGGAAAATTCTGTAATATGCATAGTTTTACAGCTTTATTGAGGGTTCCTAACTTTATTTGTTGAGTGGTAGGTTTGGTTTCAATTAAGTGGTAATTTGCTTTACATACTCTTCCTAGGTGGTCTTGGAAGACCAGTTGTTTTATTAAATAGAATCACTCCGAAAAAGACCAGGCTTGAAAATAATTTTAAAATTTGTATTTAAACACAGTCGATTATTTTACAAGTTACAATTTTTTATTGAGAAAATCATAGACCTTTAGAGGTGATTTAATTAAAATTGTCCATGAATGTAATGATGCATCATCACTATATGTTGCCAGCATACAGGAATTCATTCCTCCTTCTTTGCCCATTCCTTGAGATGAAAAAGAACTTTGTAACACTGTAGGATTCTACTGAAAATGATATATTTAATCCACCTGGAATTCAGATTTATTAGTGGGAACCCAGTGCAAGTTCCATACACTGTTTGTCTCAGAACACAGGCAGAAGGACCCTCAATTTACCACTAAATTTGAATGTAAATATATTCCACTGATGCAAGAGGAAGATTCGTGAGGTGTCTGTTGGACTGGGATGGAAACCCACAGTAGGTCACTCCTGCTGTGAGCACAGCACATCTCCTGGCTGAGAGGTGCTTATCATCTTGTTCACACGGAATGTGGCTGCTGATGCCATAGCTGAGTTTCACTGGCTCAGGATACAGCTGGTTCAGTGCAAATCTGGGCTGAAATGCAATGACATTTCTCTCATTTGAACTTTTGAGAGAGTAGGGCTTATGGTAAAGGAGGCAAAGTGAGTCGCCAATAACAATATAAAAAAATATTTTTTCCATGATTTAGAATCCTTACCTTCAGCTATTGTCACCTGAAAAGCCAGGAAAGGCCCACTCTTGATCATGCCTTGGGCCAAAATTATGCTGGCCACTTGAATCTTTACCTGAAATTATAGTTATCATCAATATATGCTTTTCTTCCATTTCCTATGGAAAAGGACATACAAATTCAATGTCCATAATTCTTCCTGTACAAGGCAAAAATTTAGGGGATCAAAATAAACTGAATCTATTTACTATAGCAGAATTGAAGGAAGGAAGAATACCTTCTGTTCAAATATAGTCTAGGTCTCTGTTTTAATTCCCTTCATGTCTTTAAAGAAGGCACTTGGTCTTTCTCTGCATAATTTTCCTTCCTGGAAAGTGAAGATAAGGAGTTTTTCTTTTTTTCTCTTAGACTCCAATGTACCAAATATTTAAAATATTAAATTACCATAGCACTAATAAGTCTGTAAATCTATAGTTAGACATACAGCAACTTAATATTTTGTTTTGCAGAAAAACCCCTCACATTTTTCAAAGGTTTTCATATGACTAATTTCAAATGCTTTAGCTATTTTTTAGCTGCAAAATTATGCATAAAACAAAACGTGATTTTACTTCATATTTTTTCATTGTCTAGATATTTTATTTAATTTTCTTATTCTTTCACATATGATAGTAGTTGCAGTCATAGACAAAAAAGTCTCTAGGTATATATAAGGGTGGGCCTAAGCAGGAAGCCAAAGCAACATGTCATTCCTGCATCCAGAAGGATTTGAAAGAAAGTATGATTGTTTTCTTCCATATGATATATGCTTGTGCTATTGCCTTTACTGTATTAATCCATTACTTCATAACTTTAATAAATAACCTGCCTCATTCAGAAGTCTTTTTTAGTTTTAATGTCTATCTTAGAAATATTTAATATATATTTTTAACTCTGCTCTGGAAGAGTGGAAGTTGTCTGCAGTTAGAGATATCCTTGCTTTTCTGAGGTGTTAGCTTTGGAGCCTGGATTTTTTTCTCCGTTTTTCCTTAGGTATAGTTCACATCTTTACATCATCCAGAATGTTTGCATACGTCCTCCCTGTTATTGTTGGAACATCTTTTTCTTGTCTTTCCTCTTTATCTTGCGTATTACAATTAGTTTTTTAGTTTGTGTTTGTGGCCTGTAGTTAGCAGTATCTGAGAGAGCAGCAGCACACAGACGAGAGGCTCTAAGGACCTTTACAAATTAAATTCTTCATCCTGTGATGACAGTAGAAAGAACTCAGTTGCTGAGGCATTTTTTTCAGTAGTGCTGAAAAAGTAGTTTCAGTCATTTTGTATGGTACGATACTGTCAACATTAGGAATTAAGAAATCATTTAATCTTTCAGCTTTTTCATGTATGTCTTATTTTTTCTGTTCTTATAATAAGAATGATAGCAATAAAAATATTCAATAAAGAAACAAAAATCCAGCAAAAAATACAGAATTATTAAAAAAAAAAAAAAGATCAATAACTGGTCAAAAACCTGTGGTCTGAAAATGACAATTCCCTGTCTTTTCCATCATTCTTTCTTTGTGACTGGAAAGATGGCAGTGAAAAATATTTTTTATTTCTGTTTTTAATATGAACTGGACTACAAATGACATAATTCCATTAAAGTTTCAGTAGTGACAGTTCAAAACAAATATTAACTTATTTAAAGCCATAATATAAGTAATAATGCAAAATGTAAGATGACTAATCGACTACTGGTTTAGGTTCACCACTTATTAAAACACTCTTTTCCGTTGTCTTTCTTGCTGCCATTCTCCAACTTGCTTCACATTAGGTTGACAAAACTAATGTGGCATTGAATTCTATATAAAGATGAGATTGTAAAAAACCAAGAGTGTCAGGGCCCCAAGGGAACAGCTGCTCCAAGGAGAGCAGCTGGGAGCCAAGAGCAGCCCTAGTGCGTAGGTCCAGCAGGACCATGCCCTTCCCATGCTAGCCTTGCCAGGCAAGACACAGAACAGGAGCAGGGCTGGGATGGGGACAGTGACCTGGGCCAGCTTAGAGACCTGCAAAGCCTCGGAGAAACCTCAGCAGTGGTGTGGACCCAGGCATGGCCAGGATCCAGCCCACAGGTTAGGGTGAGGATGAAGATGGGTAAAATGAATGGCCAGGGACAAACACACCCGCAACAATGTCCAGGATGGCGCCACGGGCAGGTAACCTTCCAGGGTGAGGGTCTGCCCAACACCCAGGGACTGAGCTATTAAAAGATATTTTACCTTAGCACTACCTGGAGTCCTGATTGCAGTAGTGATAATTGAACCTCCTGGCTGCAAGTGTCTTATAGACCGAAAAAAGCCAGTGAACAGAAAGACTAAAGTCACACCAAAGAACGCAGCAGCTTGATCAGCATGACCCACCAATATAAAGGGAAAAAAAAAGGCGAGATGAATTTACACTTTGGACGTCCTAAACATCTGCATCTATTCTCTATATTGCAGAAAATCAAGGTGCTTTCCAGATCAAGCTTGTTGAATTCTCAAGTGAATAGGCCATTCTTTTTCAACTTTCTGAGCAGTATTTAACCTCAGGTCTGGGTTTTTTTGTTATTTTAAAATGTATTTCTGGGGAATGACTACCTCTCTTTGGATGTATTAAATACTTAGGAAAATTTCAGATTTAATTGCAAGATTTATGAATGTCTAGTAATTCTCAAAATGCATTTCCATGCAGCAAAAAACAGAATCTAGACAATTTGCTTTTGAAAATTCTGATCAAACTTATTTCAATAGAATAGACAACACTATCTATATAAAAGTAAGATTTTTTCCAAAATGGTTGAAAGGAAAGCAAATCTATTCATTAGATAGGAAGACTGTGGTTTAAAATCATCATATCATAATATTCTCTTTGAGTTTTTTACACAATAACCAGTATCCAATGTTATTGATATCTATAAAGTAGTGCAAATATTTTATGGGAGGTTAAAGATACACAGAAAGATTAGAGTCAGTACAACTATAAAAATAATAGGTGATGATTGCAATAACAATGATGTGTCATGATCTTCAAGTTTATAATATGGAAAAAAGTAAGAAGGCAAGGTTTAAAACTAAAAATAAATGTCAGAGTTCTATAGAATGTTTAAAGGGTGACTGTCTTCCTCATGTTCAATACAAGATATATTTTTTCAGACTAAAAGAAGAAAACAGTAATTTCTTCCATTTCCACAACTTCCTTCTGAAATTCCTCTTCACAGGGCTTTCAGATGGACCAGTCAATGAGAAATCCTGATTTTCTAAAGCAATAATTTATCAACAACCTTTATGGGTCCTTTTCAACTTCAGATATTGTACAACTCTATGATTAAAAAAAGTTATCTAATCAAAACTTTATCTAATCAAAAAATTGCAAAATAAAAGGCAGAAGAAAGTTCAATTTTTCCAGTCTCAGATGACAATTGAAGCTTAAACTACAAAATTTACTGTCTCATGAAATCTTACTTTCAACAAGTACTTTGAAAATAGAGTTACTGAAAACAAAATGAGATAAAATTTAAAAATAGTTTTAATTCGTGTTGTGTGAGCTATGAGAAGAGTAAAAAACCATTATTAGATATGATCATGTGTTTACCTATGATACAAGGGCTGCACAAAAAGCTGCTGAAACATAATTTATGCAATATTAAATTTTTATCTTTCTTAATTGTCCACAAGAAATTACATAATAACCAAAGCATTTTTCATAAACAGGAAGGTAGTATAGAAGTGGATGATAAGAGACCAAATGTTCTTGGTGTAGCAATATGTTAGGAAAATGTGGAACGAATGTACCTCTAAAATGTGAGACCCTTTTGGTATTAGCTGTGATACCAGAGCCTAGTGAAGAATTCTCTTCTATAACTTTTTCTATTTCCACGTGCTCAGCAAAGACATCAGGAGCTATGACATGTACATCTAATGACAGGATGAAGAAGCTTGGAGTGACTCTATTAGCAATGTGTTCTTTCAATACACCCCAGGTCATATTCGGGCACTCCCTGGTACAAATCTGTTCTGCACTCAGACTGCTGTGAGGCCTGGGCTGCAGCGCATATAGCAAGCTCACTAGCTTTAATTTGGCTTGCTAGATAACAGTGAAACTAAACCTTGGATATCTGAGCAAACATACTCCCAACAGTCGTAACCAGGATTATGCAGACAAGGCTCATATTTTGCTAATTGGGTAATTATGGGAGAGGTATGTATACCCTTCCACCGTTAGGCTGGAAACAACCTATGGAGCTCTATATCCACTCCCAGCTTCATCTGCCATGTAATTGCTAAGGCAATGAACTGCTTTAAAATCATACCTAGTTTAGCTATAAAAATATGGTAAGCTTCAGCTCCTAATTGAGCCAAATGATATTTGGGTAAGCAAAACATAAATTTCTATTACATGAACTAGCTGTTGAAGCGCATCTGCCCTTCTTTGGGCACCACCCACCGTATCAGCTGCTTTCCTACCTGGAGCAAGGAATGGAGGTAACCAATACCTTATAATTGAACATGTGTTGATTTTTTTGCTGAACCTCATTATTGCATTGACTATGTACTGAGCTTAGGGTGACTATATTTAGATGTGTCTGACAGATGTAAGTGGTATCTAAATCTCACTCTCTGTATGATAAATCATGTTAATTTTAGATTACACAAATAAAAGACCCAAAAGTAGGCAAAGTTAGGATCTGGCTGCCTTTCTTTAAGAAAAAAACCACTTTATCAGATGACAGAATAACTCTCAGTTATTTCTATATTATAGGTACTTTTTCTAATTCACGTTTTCTTTGCAATTAAGGTGGAGAAAATTATGTGTTAGCTTATAAAACTGCTAACAGGTTTAAGAGAGTTTCAGAAGCCAACGCAAATATAATTTTTACATTAAAAAAAAAAAAAATCAGGCACTTTCTAAAGCTATGAAAGAATTCTGTGACTCTGTAGTTACTGAATATGTCCTGCATCAGGCTGAAGTCCATCTTCAAGACTGATTGCTCAAGAAGGGGAAGAGTATTTTTAACTTTCTCACAGGCAGGGCAGGTGGAGGTCAGTGGGCTGTTCTGCACAGCGTGGAGGATCCATAGCGTGAATGTTCCCCGGATCTGTAATGAGCTACTTGGAAATCTGCAGTGGCTCAGTGCAATGAGAAAAGGATCATGTGCCTGAGTGCTGTGCAGCCCACCTAAGGTCTGACCTTACTTTTGTGAACTGAGGGAGGCTTTTTGTCATTAGCTTAAATGAGAGGAGGAGTGCTATAATGAACTGGGCATTTGGCTCAGGGTCAGCCTCAACTAAAATAGTGCAGTGTATGCAAAGATCTAAAATGAGCATTTTTTTAAAAACAAGCAGTTCATCCTCCCACAAAACATTCCATTCATATGAATTTAAGATATATGCTTTTTATAATAAGTACCTTCACCATAACAGGAAATATGTTGATGAACAGAGGCTCATCAGCTGGTGGTTTAACAGTGCAAAGCAAGAAAAGTTCTGCCTCCTTCGGCTTTTATACTGGTATCCTTTACAGTGTAATTACAGCAGAGAAACTGAAGATTCAAGTAGGATTAGTTTTGTCCTCTGAACAAAGAAGTAGACCTCCTCCTTCTAGTCCCATGAAAACCATGGATTTTTCAAAATGTATTAAATTGCCAGAGGACTGCTAAATCATGCTTCCAGGGCACACGTCAATACTTAGTACTCCATTACATCTCATTTTGTCCTTAAATTATTGACACACATGCTAAGAAAAAGCAGGTTGTTATGTTCTTCAGGATAATGATCTGACCTCCTTTTGTATGTTTGTTTATGTAACATCTGACTTTTTAAGCACTGTAAAAAAATCATACAAAGCATATATCTTATAAACACTTGCACACAAATGATTTAAAATACAGAAGATTTAACTGTAAAACAAAGCTCCTGCGAGAAATGTTTACCTTTTTATACTAGCTATTATCAAGAAAATGTGATTTTTCATTCACATCAGGATATTAAATTGACTCAGATTCATTCACACTACAAAGCAAAAGAGTGTTCTGGCAATGGCTCTATTTTGATGAATGCACAATGCTTCTTTTTATTTCTTTTATTTTCCCTGAGAGCAAAATAAGAAGTGGAATATGAATCAAAAGGGGGGAGGGGGGGGAATGTTAAACTTTGGAAGTAAAGATTTATTGCTACATTTTTATGTTAAGTTTTGCTGCAAACTTTATGATCTTTATAGTTTTTGATTTGTTTACAGACAGATTCTCTAGCATTGGCACCCTGACATTTTTGTTTAATATAAGCACTGTTTCTTGACACCTTCTGGAGAAAACACTGAAAATAAATAAAGACAGAAGATGCATATTTTTAAAAAAACACTGTTGAATATATGCAAATGGGCTTTCAAAATGGCCGTTTCAACAAAAGGTTAAATGTGTTTGTTTGAATCCATTAAGCATTTTTCCTTCCCTCCCCTTAAGATACAACCTATTTCATGCAGTTCAGCGGAATAAATTTTATAGTGGTATGGAACTGAGAAATGTCAGCATCAAAACTTTAATAAACACAGTTTTGAATCTTTGAAAATGAAGCTGTCAACCATGGTTTAGCAAGCATGGCACATTTTGGAGAGAAAAAATATCAGAGTAACACAGAAATAGTTTGAAGCCCATTTTTTCTCTCAAAGAAGGATTTTATTTAATGCTTGGATATTTTTTCCTAGTTAGTGCTAACTTTACTTTCTTCCTACCCTAGACAATGGTCCAGAAGTGCATGGTTTTCTACAGTGTGGTATGGGATTGATTAGAACTGAAGTCTGACCTGTTGTATGCCATCTCACAGCGGCTTCTCTTCTCCTTTGCAGTCTGATAATCCCAGCCTGACAAAGCCTTGCCATGACTTTGCAGTCTGATAATCCCAGCCTGACAAAGCCTTGCCATGACTTGTCCAGGCTTACTGTTCCTTCCAAAAAGAAAGATTTTTAGAGTGTTGGAAAGCCTATCTCAGATTTGGAATTCTAATTTTGAGAGTAACTGCTATCTTTCATGATGTTTGGATAGCTTTCATAACCTTTTTGGAATTTGGTTTCCTATTTCTGAACAAAAGTTTCATGAGAATTTCCCTATTTATTGGCAAAGGGAAGAGGTAATGGGGAAAAAACCAAGCATTTTGTTGTTTTGAAATAATTTTTTCTTTTCCTATTAATACAATGTGAAAAAAATGTGTCCTTCATGACGGTCATTTGTTCTTAATAAATAATAAGGTACTGCATACAGAAAACGGTGTAATGTACATTATTAAATACAAATCATTAGGACAATACCCCCCATCTCAAAGGAAGAATTTGAAGGATTTTATGGTGAAATTCCAAGGCTACCAATACTGCAATGCACAAAAAGAATTAGAAAACATTATTTTGTCATTCACCTGAAGAGAATTTATGTTACCTTAAAAAGGAAAAAAGAAAATTATAACCAACTATATATTAAAGCACTAAGACAACAAAACCAAAAAATATTTTCTCTCTTCAGTTTTCCCTGCAGTCTCCTGAGTGTCTCATAAGCTGCTACTTCTCACCTGATTTCCTATCCTTGTGGTAAAGATCACCACCACCATCTTTACATCAAATTCTTCTGCTACTTTTTGGTCTTGTAGTTGGCTTCCCTCCCAATAACATTGCCAAAGTATAGCTAAAGTTTCATAGATCTGAAAAGTTTAACTCTTAAAGTTTATAAAGCAGGACCTATTGTAAGAACCAATAGAGTAGTTTTTTGGGGTTTTTTAGTCAGATCTGCCCAGTTCATTAATTATTATAGCCTCTTAATGACATAATTTTGGAAGTCATAGGTGATTTAAAGAGTTCTTAAATAGTAATGTCAGGAAGATCTGCTCTTACATGGGGTGAGTAGACCTTCCCTGTGTGAATAAAAGATTAGAAAATCAGATTAATTTTTCTAATGCAAACAATTAAGGTAATAAAAACATAGAAATGAACACTTGTATATTAAAAAAAAGCAATTCGGTAATATCTGGTGGATAATTATGACTGTGAGAAGGTTTGGGCAAATAAAGGAAGTATTAACCAGACTGGATAGCTGCTTATCAGTATAGTGTCTTCTGGTGCAAATAGCAGAAGAATGAAATATTCATCAGGGAAGACACATCAAATCTCTATACTGCTGTTCATACATACATATATGTCCCTCTTTAATTGTCTTAATCCCCCTAAAACTAGGTGTACCTCGCTTAAGACTGTTTATGGCACTATTTGAAAGATAGTTCCTACTATCTTTCATGTTCTGATGTCGCTGGGGTGGCCCTTTTGGCTATGAACTTGTCTATTGCTGGTTGTACGTGGCTGTACCACTGTGGAGGGTACTTGCCTAAGCAGCCTATCAGTTTGATGTCAAGCTAAAACAATTGCAACAGCATGAGAATATAATGAAACTTGGTCTGAAAATTATCCAATCTTTTGGGAAACTGAGCTCAGCTAACATGAGTAATGACTGTTTCCTTTTCTTATTGTGAAAAGAGTCCTAAATTTTGTAGTGCTTATAAGATCTTGACACAATTCCTGCCACTGTGAAGGAATAATTTAAAATATTGGTTGCAAAATTGCCCCTAAGCAATTTAAAGGGCAAGAAAACAGAGCATCTCAATTAGCATGATGGGGAATAGAAGAGTTAAGACACAATCCTGTAGCTTGGACTCTCATTTTATCTCTGCAACTGTAGTTTTCATGTGTTCGCCTCAGTACTTCAATGTCATCTTAGATTTTAAGTGGAGTATAAGTTTGTTCAAAGCCTAAAGCAAAAAAAATGCAACTAGACAAAAATCGCAGCAGACAGGACATGCAAAGTAATGATATCAAGCAAATCTCTCTTGAGACTTAAAGTCTAAATCCCATTCAATTTTTCATTCCTGAGCTGAAGTAGTCCCTTAGAGAAGAGTATCAGGTTAATATTAGGTCTATGAGGTCCCGTAGATATACTCTGAAATGATTTATTAACTCAAAGGGTATATATGTGCAGCTGCACATTTCCATCCACCCTTCCTTCAGTTTAGATACAGAACTTCATAGAGATTGTCTGGAAAAGAATCAAAAGTACAAATTGAAGAAACAGCAGTTTATAATACTACCTTTTCTGTTGGAGGAAAGATGGGGATTTACATCATGATCTGAATGCCAGCAAACAGAGAACAGCTTCTGAAAGACAGCTGCCTTCAGAGGGATAGGTGGTCATCTCAAGGAGCCTCCTTTGCCTCTTCATTAACAAAAAAGAGGTAGGTGAGCTTTCAAATGCAAAACAACAGGCACACAGAGTTTTGGCCCTGTACTTTTTTTCTGAGGAAGCCAGGGGAAAAAAAAAAAAGCAATGCCTAAGCCATCCTAATTTCAAAAATGCAATAGCTAGCAGGTAACACTCATGGGCAAGACATAGCTACCGCGCTAAAAAAGGTCTCATGAAACGATGCAACCTCTCCTATAGAGAGTGACCCTAAGCACACAAGGCTCAGCAGGCCAGCCATGGTCTGTAACCAGCTGCTTCTTCCTCTCCCTGTTTCTGCAAATCCTCCCCTAGTTTCTCATCTAGCATGAGGCTTGTATAACAGGCAGCTGCACTCTCACTTGTCAGCAGGATCTGAAATTGTTTAATACGGGGTTTGCTGGGGAGAGGTCTCTAGTAATTTGGATTTGAAATGCTAAATCTGTAAGTGATGATGGTAAGCTCAGAAAATAATGTTGCAGTCAGTAGGCATAGCAGAATTGAAATTGTCCTGGCACAGCAGTACTGCTACACTGAAGTTAATGAAACAGCATTTTGGAACTGTGAACTCTATCAACAATTTACAGGAAACTGCTTGTAGTAGAAGGCCTGAATATGGTCTTTATTACAGTTTCAGGTTGCTTCCCCTCATCTGGTACAGCCACCTTCCTGCAATGCAGAAAGTATTCCCTCTCCTTTAAATTCTCTCCAAAATGAGCCTGGTGGAGAAGAGTTGCAACCAATTCCAGTGAGATCTTCACAATAGCAAATGACATCATACTGATTGCACTGAAGGTGCTGATTGCACTGTAAACCAGCGCAGATATTTTAACCAAGAGCAAGGGTTTTTACAGATATCATATGTAAGTTACAACCAGCCTGAAAGGACAACTGAATAGTGGTGTTCTCTGAATTTATTTTGTAATCTTAAACAAATATAGTAGATTAGGTGATGAATCATAGAACCATCTATGTGTTAATTTTCTACATATTGCATTATATATGATCCCATGAACTAGAAGCTTCTAATGCTGTAATGGTGGCTGATGACTCTTGATCATCCTTGACGTCAACGCTCCCCAAAGACCCTTATGAGGTAGCAGAAATGGATCTCCAAAGCATGTGCTGCAATCCAACATACTCTGAAAATCTACTATCACTCCAGTTATCAAAGCTCATCTAAACTGCAACAGAAAAAGCTTAAAGATTATTTTCTGCAGATAGCAAAGTATTTTCACACTACGGCTGGGCACCCACCTTACTCTGTGTAAGACACTTCTAGAACAAACTAGAGAACATAGCTTTCCATTTCATTGCTCTTGCTTCCTTTTACTCACTTCTTTCTCTTTTTTCCTAACCTTGGTTTACTGTCCTAATTTCTTTAACACTTCCCTTGGCTTCTATTAAGTTATCCAAAAGGTTTATGTTCTTTCTTGCTAGACAATTTCTTCCCAGCTCCCATGGCTCTACTTTTAATAACACTGATACATTTCTCTGTGTATTTCTTGGTCTACATTTCTTCTGGGTCTTTGATTTTTCACAGCAAATGGTGACTTTTATGAAGTCTTGTTATCACTGCCACAAATTCACTGCAGAAAGCAATCAGCCCAGCTGCTAAATATGATCTTAGAGTATTACAAGGTCTTCAATGCCTTTATTAATACTAGTATAAATAATTAAGTCCTTCTGTACATTTTTACAATACCTACTGAAGGTACAAAGGACATCAAACATCAAATCTTTTTCCTAGAATCACACAATCAGATTTTTTTTTTCTGTAGACTTAAAATAAGGTTTACCCTTCCATTTTTGCCATTAATTTGCTGTGTTGGGCTGTCTTATGTCTATTCCTTTCTTTGTGTCTTGGTTTAACTGGTGATAAAAAGGCAGGGAAAATATGGTCTATGCTTAATTAAAATGTCATGTTAGTATTTTCATGATATTATCTTCTAAATATATGCCATGTAGCCAGTCAATTTGGAATAGAAGAATAAACTGAACAAGGAAAGACTGATATGATGGATTGTATTGATCCAAAGTATAATGCCGTGTACCACACTGCTGATAGACTGGAGATGCTTGTATTGCCACTCCCATTAGATACCGTAACCACTGCCAAATTCTGTCACGAAAGGAAATCAAAGAAAGCAAGACAAGAAGCCCACATTACAAAATTACCGAATTATTTTACCTTCATTTTGAGACAGTGTATGACAATAGGCAACTTATGCTGTAACCCCAATTTATTTTTCAAATAGCAATGGAACATCACGCTGGAGCAAGCAACATAAAGATTGTTACTGTTCAAAAGGGAATTCATCCTAGCACAAATAGTGTGAGGATTGTCAAAGGAAATAATATTAAACACATTTTAGCAATCAGTGACTACAGGAACGCTATACCCACCGTGTCCTCATCACTGAGCCATTTGTACTGATCATAATGTAGCTGTATTTTGAAAAGAGATTACAAGAGGATTAATAGTATGGTATTCTAATTTTCTTACAGAAAGTACTCTCTGTCCATAAAAATTGTTCTGGAAAAAGTTAAGTGGTGTTTATGGGAAAAATTGACAAGTGGGCAATCTAGGTGAACAGAGCTGGCAAGGTGGCACTTGATAAGATTTAAATCTGCTGTGCTAAGGAAGCATCTGCTGTGGAATGGCTCCCTCACAATGAGCTCTATTAATAACTTTGATTTGCCGGGGCATATGGTGTTACAAAAATATATTTGAATGTTCACTTAGTTACATGCCAGACTGCCACAGAAATTAGACTTGATTAATGTTGCCAGTGGGTCTACTACAGATTTTCAAGTTGCCTCTTGTTACTCATCAGGTGCCCACGTCAGTCTGTGATTTCTATGAAAGCAAGACAAAATAAACTCATAGCTTTGGCATCCATGTCAATGCTTCTGTAACTAAATAAATTTTGGTGTAATTTTATTTCATTTTCTTTCTGGTTTTGGGGGGGTTGAGAGGCTAGGGTTGATGTTTTGTTTGTTTGTTTGGGTTTTTTTTGGTTTTGGTTTGGTTTCGTTTGGTTTGGCTTTGTGGTTTTGTTTGTTTGTTTTGCTTTGCTTTGTCTTGTTGTTGTTGTTGTTTTGTTTTGGTTTGGTTTGGTTTTTGTTTTGTGGGATGGTATATCCCAAAGATCACCAAAAAGCCTCATCTTCAGTAATAAATCCAAATGCTTCAAACACTATTTTGTTTAGGTTTGGGCTGACAGTTTAGTAAGACAAAAGGCAATGGGCAGAAACTGATGCACAGGGAGTTCCACCTGAACATGAGGAAGAACTTCTTTACTGTGCAGGTCACTGAGCACTGGAACAGGTTTCCCAGAGAGGATGTGGAGGCTCCCTCAATGGAGATATTCAAGAACCATCTGGACACAATCCTGTGCAATGTGGTCAGGGATGACCCCGCTGGAGCAGGGAGGTTGGACCAGATGATCCACTGTGGTCCCTTCCAATTTTACATCCTCTGATTCTGTAATAACACTGTGAATTGGGCAAATATTGAGAAGCTATCACAATCATTTTCAGTTGACTGAGGAGACCAGATCACTACTGAGATGCTGCTGACCCATTAGAGAACAGATCTCAACGCTGATGAGCTCCCCATATCAGATTTTGAAATGCAGTATGGCTCAGGTGATACATTTCAGGTTTCCTCTCTGTTACAGTGGAGCACATTACTGAAAGTAGCTTGTAGAAGGCAGGGAGCTTAAGACATGCTGAAATCCATGGGCCACACTTTATCAGACCACTTCTACCAACCTCTTAAGTTATCTCAAATACAAAACTAGGATAGTCTTACCTGTTTCAGGCAATCCTTATTGTTTCTAAAGTTAAATCCTCATATTTATGCCAGTTGACAGCAACAGACATACAAAGAAATTGCTGAACAAAATATTCAATTGGAGTAGATGACATATAATTCTGCACTGTGTCCTGGAGAACTTTCCATGATTAAAGATGATCATGGCAATCCCGTAAAAAATACCCTGTGAACTTTTTATGATTTTTAAAAAATGTTTCAAAGTTTATTCAGAAATTTGATGGGGTTTTAGTGGCCTGCCTATCTTTAATTTAGATTTAATTACTGTTCATGGAATCACACTGTCAAAAGAAAATAGGGTGAGAAAATGAATAAACAAACAAATAAATAAATAAATAAATATGTTGCAGTCCACATCTCAGATATATCCCTTTCTTAGACTTGCCTATAAAAGGGGTCTTTTTAAAGAGTAGGTTCATTTCTACTGACTTCCGTTATGAACACAATTGTGGTGATGCATAATTTTGTGTTTTAATACCTGATGGTTTGTTCCTTCCCCCCACCCCGCCCCACTCCCCGGGTTATTGGTTTAGCCTAAGTTGTAAATTCTCAGTCTCACCTAGTATCTACCCCTTATTCCCAAATATTCTCCTCCGTCAATCCTCCCTTGTACCAGCCTCTGCCTGGACTGCCCCTTTGGTAAACCCCTATTTCTGGAGGCTCCATTGATCTGTTCATATTAATCTCCTCCCATTAGCCTCCCCATTGGTTTGTGCTCTGTAAACCTCACCTTGCGTCCCTCCCTGGTCTTCTCCCTATTGGCCCCTCTACCCTAAACTCCTCCCTGATTCTGACCCTTAAAACCCACTGAGATGCCCTTGTCCTTGTCCTCGCCTCTGCTCTGCCTTTGAGTTATGTTACATTTTGTGTTGCTGTAATAAATGGTTCCTCAGACTTGCATGCCTGGCCCACTTTGCTCCTTTCTACACTGATCCTGAGGTGACTACCTGGGGCTCTCGGGACCCCAGGGGTTGTGTTGCTCCGCCAGCCAAGCTCCAGACCATCAAGCACAGCGACACACAATATTTTGCAATATCATGAAGTATCCAGCATAGGCTACTCTACAAATCTAAATGAAAATTTCAGGGCTTACCTAAAGCAAGAAAAAAAAATGGTTTATGACTGCTTGATTCAGCTCTTGGCAGTGAAATGTCTATACTGATCCTTCACAGATCACTGGTAATAATTACCCCACCTGGGGTTTGTTGGCATTGAGGCACAAGTTCATGGGGACTGACTTCACATAGGATATTTTATTTTTCTGGCAATTAACCATCCTGGCTTTAAAATTTTCAACCACTGCCTTCAAACTGCCCTCTGGCATCATATATGTTTAAGGGCAAAACACAGAAGAGTCATTTGACACTTAGAGTCAAATTTAGCTTTTTTCCTCCCTTCAGGGCAAGAGTTGTTAAAAGCAAAAGCAACTTCCAGATCTGTGCTTTTAATAATTTATTTAGAAAATAAAATATTCCCTTACATGTATTTTAAGCAGGTTTTTTTGTTGTTGTCATTTAATTTTTCTCTAATTATTTACATAAAGAAACTCTTCTTTATAGCAATCCCAGCACCACAGGACACTATGTGTGAAATCTCTCTGCCCCTTCCTTGGGTAGTTTGACAGGCTAGGACACGACTAACTATTCAGGACTATTAGTCCTGTGAGTACTGGTATGGTTTCTGTGAAATCAAGAGTAGTATCCATATTCAGAAACTACACTGTATTTCATGGCATTGAGTCACATGGAAAGACCAGACAGAACATGCAAAAATGCATAAACAGAGATTCTGAAATCAAAGTGATCAGACCATGACTCTTCATGGCAGCATGGAGCATTTCTCTGAAGTGTAATTCCTTAGATTCCAAAGACCAAGAACGGAGGCTCAGGAAAGCAACAGCTTTCAAAGACCCTTTCTGTTATGGAATTAACTCTCCAACTGCATTGGTACAGCTGAAGTATGCAAACCCATTTCAGAGCCTTACTTGAAACTATCAATGTCCAATGTTTAATGCTGTGTTTTGTCTTTCACCAGTAGCAAATGAGCTGGTGGTATGTAAGAAATGTGAATGTGTCTGTTGATATCCCTTCAATCTAGACACTGAGAGTATTGCCTCGTTGTTTCTCTCCTGTCTGCAAGGCAGCTGCTTTCTTTCAAGCATAAAAGAGTTTCTGTAAAAAGTTGACTTACATATTCACAATAAATATTGTCCAAGGTTGTAGGCATGTCCTGCCAAGCCCATGATTATTAGTCGTAACTCATTTTATTTTATTATTTTATTTTATTACCTGACACTATTTTAGCATAATGCCTCCCCATACCCTAGAGCTTCTTTGGGCAGGGGTTGGATTACAGACCTCCTGAGATCCCTTCCTACCTGGTTATCACGTTGTTCAGGGACATGTTTTCTAACTCAGGGTTACAGTCAGTATTCCAATTCATGACATACCATGGTTTTCTGAGCAAAGTGTTGACTTGAAAACAGAGGGTATGAATGAGGGACACCCACAGGAAAAGAAAAAATTGTGCTAGTAGAATTTCTTTTCCATTTGCTGCAGGATTCACCTGTGACTTAACCAAATAATATTTTCAAAACGGAACTGTGAGTACGGTGTGCCTACTCATTTGTTCACTCTGTTATTTTTCTTGATTTAGTCTGTTGCAAATATTTCCTATGGCTTAAAGAATGACATCAATAAGGATATCCAAAACTATGTTTCAACAGTTTCACACATTATGTCTTAATACAGTGGACTAATAATTCTACATAACTCTTCCTAAAATATAGGATTTGTATTGAATTATTTCTGGCCTTGGGAACTTTTTCCCCCCTCCTTTTTCCATCTCTCTAGAGAGGTATTCATTACACTGAGATGAACTGATGATGTAAACTATAATTTTTCACCTCAGAAAATAGACTGTACGGTGGTTACTGTGCTTCTATAAGATCTACAAGACTTCAACTGACTTCACTTCTACACCTGAAACTTAAATAGGTGATTTGTCTCCTCTTTTGCTTGGTTTCCCATCTGTAGTACTGACTTCACTTCTACACCTGAAACTTAAATAGGTGATTTGTCTCCTCTTTTGCTTGGTTTCCCATCTGTAGTACTGACTTCACTTCTACACCTGAAACTTAAATAGGTGATTTGTCTCCTCTTTTGCTTGGTTTCCCATCTGTAGTACTGATAGACTCAGTTTTGTGTCTTTCAGGACTGATGGGAGCAGGAAAATGTGACAGTAAACAATTTAAGTAAGTAAGGAGGAAAAATTCAAAACTGAATTTTTGTGCTGCCATCAATAAGTGAAATCTGGTGTCAGCTGAAATGCCTACAGCAAATAATGTAAGTGTTTTTATCATATTTGAAGCTGATGTATATGTAGTTAAGGGAGTTCTCTACAGTATCTACAATTTACTGGGCTGAGTAGGATGGTAAGTTATAAAAGTATTAATGCCACCTCCTTCATGAGGTCACATGGAAGATTACTGCAGGAAATGCTGACACTTTTCCAAACACATGGAAGACAGAGTGCGTTAAAAAACCCCTGCTGTTCCAAAAGGAAGTTATCAGCAAAGACTTTTTTTTTTCCCTAAAACCTTGTTTGTGTTCTGTTATGAATCATTATTTCAGATATGCATGTCCCTAGTTTAAAATACTCATTTGCCAGGTTTGAAAGATATAAGGAGTAACCATAAGCATGAAATTCTTTTTGATTAAATGAAAAGGCTGAAGAAGTGCAACTAAATCTTTTCAGATGAGACCAGTGCAACATCTGCTTTGTCTGCAAATTGTTTCCTTTAACAGTTTGTTTTAACAAATTCGAGCTTCTTACTTCTACTACTGGGGTTTTATTGTTGTTTTAGCAGATGGGAGGAGGGGACTGTGAAACTGCCTCACTAAATGATATCTTTAATGAAAATTAACCTGTGTACATACAGGCAGTACTTATATAGGTATTTATCTTTGCATCTACACAGTTATTAAACCAAGCATGCTTAAAAACATCAGAAATACTTTCGTATGATTAGTGAGATTTTTTACCCATAGGTACATGTAAATAGCAACCCCCCTGAGCCTTAAATACAGCTATGGAAAAATTAACAACTGTGGATGCTGACAGCCTGGTCAGAGAGAAAGTCAGATAAACTTTCCCAGACACTGCTCTGGGGAGCTGTGAGAAAGCTCAGAGAAAGAATTATAACAATCTTTAATCTTTGCACCTGATGTTTTGCGCTTGTTGACTTGCAAGATGTTTACAAAGAGGTGTTGTTTCTAATTGCCAATGATGGTGAAGGGTGTTGATTGAAGGACCAGTTGTGTCCAGCTATCTCAGAACAGTTAATAAAAGATGTGATTTCTAAATAAACTTTGCTATATGCCCTCCAAGAAGATTTGGAGTCTGTGTCACTTCATTCAGCCATCCCTAATACAATAGCAACAAACAACCAAATAGGTGTCAGAATGAACTCCCTTTTCACTTCTTCACCTTCTTGATCTATTTTGTTTTCATACTGAGAGAAAAATGACATAGGGAATAAAAAACGATTTCTCTTACTCTAAAGTGCTTGTGAGTATCTACAGTAATGTGACCAAAGAGCAGGGAAAGTACAAATTGTGGATACTTTTAAGATTGGGACTGCTGTAGGTGATCAAAAAAGTAAAACTCTAGTGAATGACCACAGGAAGAAAAATTAATCATAGCTGTCTTTAGCACAGTCAAGGGAAGCAATCATTGCAGAGGATGCACTCACCAAAATCACAGAGAGGGATTTACTTTTGGAGTAGTTCTAAATCTGTTCCCAGGTTCTTAGTGGCCATTAGCAGTTGGATTGGCTTAAAAAGGAGCCTTCTTGTCTAGTTTCTGAGAGAAAATTTATTCACATGCTCTGAAAGGACTTGTGATATCAATGAAAACAGTGGTAATCAGCCAGCTGGGAGAGCTGCTTGAAAATAACACTTGTGACCCTGACCTGAAATGCTGAAGAGACAGACATATGGTCTTTCTAACTTCTTAGTCTAAGAATGATGCCTGAAAAGATTATTTCTAATAAACTAAACATCCATTCTAGAAGTTTCTCTCCTGAAGCATTTTGATGTCAGTCTGCCTTTTAGGTAGTTTCCCAAAAACAAACTGGGTTTTTTTTAAATTTTGAGAGTGTTCTCTTTGATGCAGGAAAATAGGCTATAAAAACTTTCAAATACTCTAGGTCAGGACCAATGTTTTCAAAAAAAAGGAATATTTAAGAGGTGAGGTTAAAGATACCCAAGAAAGTATCTTGTCTACTGAAGGCATTGGTTACTCCAATTTCAGTTAAAAAGAGTCGTAGTTTTATATTTACCCCTTAATTTGCCAAAGTAATTTGCATTGTGGCTCTGTGTCAATAAGGACAGTGTGAATCTGTTTTCTTTCCCAGTGCAGCTTCCGGGGGATTTTTTTTTTCCCCTAAAATGTTGTTTAAACTTAGGGAAGGGAAAATGTAGGGAATTTTTTCTTTGTTTTGTGATTGCTTTTATATGTTGGATTAGTTAGTCAGTTTAGGTGAGTATTTTTTTGTTTGTTTGTTTGACATACTAATTCTTGGGAAATTATAAGATATATGTAAGAAATTATAAAATGGCTTGAGTTGCAAGGGAACATAAAGATGATCTTGTTCCAAGCCCCTTGCCATGGGGAGTGAGAGCCTTCTACTTGAACACTTTCAGGGAAGGGGCACCCAAAACTTCTCTAGGAAACCTGTGCCAGTGCCTCAGCATGCTCAGAGTAAAGAATTTCTCTCAATATCTTATTTAAACCCATGCTTTTCCAGTTTTCATGTATGACTCCTCATCTTATCATTGTATGCTCTTGTAAAAAGTCCCTCTCCAGCTCTGTTGCCAACTCCCTCCAGGTACTGGAAGGCTGATATAAAGACCTCCCTGGAGCCTTCTGCTCTCCAGACTGAACAGCCCAGCTCTCTCAGTCTGTCTTCATAGGACAGGAGCTCTTTCGCTCTGATCATCTCAGTGACCACTCTTTGAACTCATCCCAACAAGCCCATGTCCTCCTTATGTGGAGGCTCCAGAGCTAGATGCAGCACTGTGGGTGGGGTCTCACAAGAGCAGAGGGGCAGAATTACCTCCTTTTCCCCACTGGCCACTCTGCTTTTGATGCAGCCCAGGACACGTTTGGCTCTCTGAGTAAGTGCACATTTCTGGGTCACATTGAACTCATCCACAAACACCACCAAGTCCCACTCCTTAGGGTTACTCCCATTCTCAGCCCAGCCTACCTTTGTCCTTGTATTTGTTTGTTGTCTTTACGGGTATGTTTTCCAGTCCTTGGTTAGGAAGGTGGTTGTCAATTACAACCACTGACAATTACAGCACAATTACTACTGGCTACAATAGATGATATAATAAGAAAAGGAAGCCTAATTCGTTACTTGAAGGCTTCTCTCTAATACATTATATTAATTTAACTTCTAGTTTTCTATTTCACTATCAACACAATTACAATGCAACTTAAGATGAAGGCAACATGTTAATTGTTAGGTTATTTGAGTGGGTTAAATCACCTACTAAGAATCAGCTAGCAAACACTCAAATCTGACTGAAATCATATATAAACAAACACAACAGGAATGGGGGGCTTAGGGGACAAGGAAAATCTCATTCTCACTCCAGTGTTCGTGACATGGACCCCCTTTTATTTGCACCTTTCTGAGGTAATGAAACTTCATAATGATTTCCAGTAAACTGCTGGACAGAAACTAAAAAACTATTTCCATTTCAAGTTTTTCAATGCATTTGTTTGTTCTAAGAGAAAATGCTCATTTTTCTTCCCTCTGGCTTCTTTATGTGGTAAAGCTATTTTATTGATGCTGGAAAATGCAGAATATATCATAGGGTTCACAGGGATAGTTCTGCCAGAGATGAAAATAGAATTACCTCCAGATCAGCTTATACCTAATGCAGTGGCATCATATTTAGAAATCAGGTATCAGTTTCAGTTTAAAGAAACAAATTAGACTACAAATTTTCCCATGATGTTGTTCAGTCAAGTGTATAATTTGATTTTTTACATTCATTATAACATATGGTTGGAAGTGTCACATATGGTTGAAAGTGTCAGCCAAAAGTCAAATGGCCATTCTTCCCTCACCTCATATCCCAGTTGTACTGATATTTTAATCATTTTCTAGTCTCCCACTGAGATGCTGGAATATTTCTACTTGGATTTTCATATGCATATATACATATTTATATGCAAAGTATAATTTAATAAACTGTTAACACATAGATTTATATACTGGCTTTGAAGTAAGGAACAAACCTGCATTTTTCATATCTGCATCAGGAGTTGTCAGTGTTTATTTTAGTTTAATTTAGTCAACAAACTTTGGCTTACAAATACTTTTAACATTGAACAGATGAAGTCTTAAAAATAATTATGCATATTGATTAAAAATAATCCTTATGTACTGTCATTGTCCTGAATATTATTACAGACTCAGATCCTGCAGCTATTTTATGCAATATATATGTTTCATCCTGCCTGAGGTGTTATGCATCATCTGTGTAATAGAGTTCTTAGTGGAAAGGTGATGTTCACTGTTACTAGTTTGAGTTAATATATATATTTTCAGTATTTTTAAGTAGTTCTATTGTATACTTATTATTAGAATGTTTAAAAATTGTGAAAAATTCCACCCATGACATCTTTGAAAATTTAATCTACAACTCCCTTAAAACTATTCAGGCTGTATTTTGTATATTGAATTTGCCACAATATTTTCAGAATTCTCCATCAATCTGGATCAACTTTTTGGTGCATGTAAAGTAAGACTCTAAATGAGCTGTTTCATTTGGCTGTTAAAATTGCTGCAAAAGCCTTCTTTTAAATTTAGTATGTAATGTTCATAAACTGTGCTGTTTATGAACACGACAAGAAATAGAGTTTTGTTCATCACTTTCTTCTTCTGTTTTCTCAGGAAAGATTTTCAGATGATGAACAAAAAAAAACCAGACTGCATGCTTAGCGAAAGAAGGAGTGACGAAGGCTTGAAAAATGTGAAAACATAACTAAATATAGCATATAATATTTTCCCATCTTTGCTATGAAAAAAATTGCCATCTTTTACTTCTATATGACAGCATGTTTACAAAAGTGTTGACTTAATTTTCAAGTTGTCCAATTCTATCTTGTGCACTAGTTCACATAAGGCAAAAACTGATTTATTTTTGTCCTGGGGTGTTTCACTTTTTTTTTTTTTTTTTTTTTTAACTGTATGGGTTGAAATGCCACAGTATTTTCTTCATGGAGAGTTCATTATTACTAGACTAAGGATATAAGCTATAGAAACAAAACTTGCATAATTACCACTGAATTCTAATAGATTACTTACATTGGCTTTCTCTTTTGAATAATTTGTTACTAACTGGTTTCTTTCTATAGAAATCTCTACCTAAGCTGATTTAGCCTTTGAGAGCCTTAGATGATTCTGGATTCAGGCTTTTTTTTGAAAAATATTCACTATGAAATTTGCTACAAACTCAGTCTGGTACTATTGGCTTGTATTTCAAATTAGCCAAGAGCAGGCTGAGTGAAATATAACATTCAGTGTAAAACATAAAAGTATTTAGATATAAATATATGTTTCAGGGTTTTTAATTTTTATTTTATTTTGTATTCCTCCACATCATTAGATTTCTAACCCATAAGGTAGGAAGAGCCCATTCCTGGTGTAATGTGGACTGAGACTGGTGATTCTGCTCTCTCCAGCTCTCCTTTCCTCTCCAGAGAAACATTCTTCAGTGTGAAAAGTGTTGTGGTTATTGTTTTTTCAGCTAAGTCTGAATATCAGCTCAACCTCATCCTCTTACATAGCACGTCCACAGTGTAGTTCTTTAAAGTTATCTTTCTACCCAGGGTATAAAGTCCCTGTCAAATTTCCAGCTACTGTGTCTTCATCAGCGCAATGTCAACACATGATCTGACTGAATACTGTGATCATCACTCCCTAGCTTCCCTCACAAGGAGTGGCAAGTCAGACCTCTCACTGGTCATGTTTTCATAGATACAGCAGGAACCATCTGAAGAGTACTCTTTTCAAAGTAATACTCAGGTGACCAGCTGTATTTTTAGCTGTTGACCTTTTGTCAAAAGATCAAAATGCCTCTAGGAAATCATCCAGCTACAGACAGCTGTAGGAATAGAAAAAAAAGATGGAGGTGATTTCCAGGTGAAAAGAGAGAGTGGTGGTTTATCAGCCTCTTCAGCAGATGATTTACCAGGACCTTGACCAAAGATCGAACTATTTCCTGCTGACAATAGAGGTACATCGCTTATGTGCATATAGGATCAAAAGTTTTTTCTCATAGAGGAACCTACAGGCTAAAGATATAATCTGTCCAGGATGAGATGCAGACATCAGATTTAGACATCAGGGGGTGGGTGATAGAACGAGGGGTAGTGGTTTAAACTGATAGAAAGAAGGTTTAGATTCAATATTAGGAAGAAATTCTTCCTGACATGGGTGGTGAGGCATGGCTCAGGTTGCCCAGAGAAGTAAGTGGAGGCCCCATTCCTGGTTGGAGGGGTTTTGAGCAACCTGATGTAGTGGGAGGTGTCCCTGTCCATGGCAGAGGGGATGGAACTAGATAGTCTTTAAGGATCCTTCCAACCCAACATATCCCATCATTCCATGTTTCTGTGATCTGATGAGATGTGCAACAGGCAGAGTTGCTCACTTCCAAGCTCCCCAAAGAGATATGGCAGACCTGACCCATGCAACCAACACACTCGGAGACCTCAGCTGCTCCTGTAGAGGCCAGGAACAGGCCATGTGGGAGGCCTTGTGCTGTCCTGCATGCTCCCCAGCAGCTGCTTTGGGTTTTACAGAGCTTGTTTTATACTTGCCAGACCTTGGTGGCTGCTTTGGTTCTCACAGGAAACAGAACTGGATCATTTTTCTAAATACCAAATTCCCCTAAATAAGTAGGATCCCACTCTTCAACTTTTTTAACACAATCAGCTAAATATTTGGATCATGTCTTTCAGATTATATGTTTCAGAAAAGTACTAATAATCCTCAGGAGATTTCCTTTTGGCAGTAGATAATGTTTGTTACCTTTTTTTTTTATTTGACAGAATTATGCTTGGTTTTTAAATGAATTTCTGATCCCAAAAAGCTTTGGAACTGTCTACTGATGTTTTTTTCTGAGGAATCTGAATTTTTTTGGCTTATGTCAGCTTTTGATTGTGTTTAATCCATTCTGAACTCTACATGCATCTATATATATTGTTGCTTTTCCATAAAGGTAATGTCTCAATTTTCATCTTTTTAATGATGTCTATTTTATTTTTACAATGTCATTCTGTGACTAAGCAGACATTGTTCAGAAAAAAACCCCAAAACCACCACCATCAAAAACCCCAACCCAAACCTTCTTGCTTTTACCAGCCATAAAGTTGCTTCACTGTATGTGAGGAAAAGCAGATAACAAAGTACTTCATAGTTGAAATAATGTATTTGTCCACTTCCCCTTTATTAGAATGGAAAAACTCCAAAAGAAATACATGGGGTTTCAGTTTTATTACTCCCTGTTTAATTTTGTCTCTTAGTTCTTATTAATTAATTCTACCTCATTGCTTTAATGTAGGTAATTCTTCAGAAAATCTGCACATGAAATCTGGCATTGAAAACCTAAATAGCTCCTTTACACAAACAGGGATGTCAATAAAACTTTACTAAAAATAAATTAGCAATTAAATATCCAATTCAGCAAAACATCTAATTATACACTCAGTTTAAGCATGCGTTTAATATACAAATCCCAATGGAATTTAAGCAGAAGTTTTGAAGTCAAGAAATTATGGGCCTAAAAAATGTTTTCTTAATTGCTATAAATCATAAAATAATAATATAGTTTAAGAAAGCTAAAACAGAAAACAAGGGAAGCATAATAAATACCTCCTCAATTCTTCTGCTTTGCTCAAGATACAAATAAAAAACCCCTAAACAGTTAAGTTTTCATGGCTTTATCTTGTGGGTGGGTTTTCTTTCACTTTTGATGAAGTACGTTTTAGAAATATAATAAAGGAGCTGAAAAATAAGTAAAAAATTATCTGGATTTCACTTCAAGTTAACTTTAAGCAATAAGATCTGCTGGCAATTTGCAGTACAATCTCAGATATATTTAAAGGCAGATGTTTGAATCAGGCCACGATCAACCTATTGTTACAGTTATTTTTTTGCTAACCTGTAAAATATGCTGATTTTTGACTGAAATAATGTGTTTGTGGAATATCAGATGGTCAGAAAACAAACTTCAACCAAACTTTTTGATGAAGTGATACCATAGAGTCATAAGATACAGCCATAGTACTAAATACTGTTTTCATCCAGGGGAAAAACCACACACACATTTGTAACTTCATATTTTTAATTGAACATCAGCTCTGAAACTCCACAGGAAAATACAGATTTTAGCAGTGTTTTTAATTATCAGTGCCTGGAAGGTCATAGCATTATTACTAGACTGACTAAAGCTGAAAACCTGTAATATGGCACCATAAGATTTGGCCTCTTTTTTGAACTTGTCTTAGGGAACTAAAGTAGTCACACCAGCCCTACTGTGTATTAGTAATTTTATTTACCTATGTGTTCATATATGAACTGAAATAGTTGCACATTTGAAGACTTGGTTGTCAGGCAGGAGATCAGATCAAGAGGACATCTTCAAAGCTAAGGACAAACTTACAGATTTCTTGTCTGGATAAAGGTCAGTTATCCAAGCAGAGCCCATAGAAACTCTCAAAGTCAGTATCGCAGGGTGACTGGGAGCCTAGCTGATGCTCCTTTCATATCAGATATTTGATGGCTCTCATGATATAATCCACACTTTCTACAAGAGCAAGTTTGTCTGTATGTCCTATTTTATAACCCGTTCTACTTCTATCGCCTCCTGGGACTACTAAGCAAGCAGAGAGAAGATGGAAAACTTTCTGGCTGGTACAGGTGAAGTCTTCAGACACTTCAGAAGTTCCTTCACGGCTGTCTCACTTTACAGCAGCTATGCATGGAAATCAGCAACCCCTCTATAAACCCAACTGTAAGTAATGACTTCCATATGCTTAAATAGCTTGAGGAAGATTAGCTCATTAGTGAAGATAAATAAGGTGGTATGTAGTGAAGATACTTAAATAGTGTGATATCTGCAATACTTATATTCAAGTGAATTCTTACCAGAAATCTATGCCATGTTTCATGTAACAAAATTATACTCTCTCCCATTAATAGAACAAAGAGGCTTGTAAGCTATGATGTACATTCAAGCTTTTGCTTGATTGGTTAAGGGAAATATTTGTTCCTGGCCCATTGTCAGCTCTGTGATTGTGTATCAATGATGATAAGAAACTTCCATTGAAGTAAAGCTTTTGCCTGCCTAAAGATGACTTAATTTTGTGATACAATAAGTGCTGCTGGCTCCTGTTATAAACATGAGTTTCTTTGTTTCCATTAAGCCTTACTCAAGTATATGCCCCAACAGAAATCAAAAGCCAGAATTTATTAACAAGTTAACACATAAAATATGAATTCTGAGTGCCCAGTGATTTTATGTAGATGTTCTTTGCTTAGTTTTTCAGATGATCAAGGAAACAAGAAGGAATCACTCCTACATAGACCATAATAATTGTAATATTCATCTTGAAAATGTAAGAGCTAGAGCTGGTACAGACGCTGCAGTTCAGCACAAATATAAAAACTGAGCCTATTTTTTCAGATATGGTTCTGGAATATGGGTCAAACTGAGAGGGGTGTTCTGTTGCTTGGTTTGGTTTTGATACTTCACTTAACCAAAATCAGATGAGACATATTGTTGTAATATGCAGATGATGCAGTCTCAGGTGATTTTATCAGTGGGATGTAGGCTGGGCTGCAGGAAAAAAACATTCAGTGATGCTGAATGTAAATTTGAGGATTATTTTAAAAAGATTACTTTTGCCTTTAAAATTACTTTTATCTAATCTTAAAAAACATTTTTGAGTGTCTTGGTTTTTGAGCATCTTGACTTTTGCACCTTGACCTGCCTTATGTGCCTGTCACAGGCATCCATTGACTGTCTGAGTTATCACTTCATAGCCAAGAAATCTGTCAAAGGCCTGCATGCATTCACCAACATGTAACATACACGCACTATGAATGCAATTTCAGTATGAAGCATGGAATACCTGGTTTAAAATCAGAATGACAGATTTGCACAATATGTGAATATCCAGCCAAATATAAAGTTTATCATTAGAATTACTATCCTTTAATTTCATTTCACTCTCAGTTTTCTCCCCTTCCTCTTTTAGTCACATTATTTGATTCTCAGCTTAGAATTTTCTGTTCATTCATGTCTTCAAATAATCAATTAAGCTCATCTGAAGGCCATGGTTGGCACAACAGTACAACTAAGTCATGTGGTCCCGCAGCCAGGTGTGAATTATTTTTTCCCTTGTATTTGAGCTTATTCTCTATTATCTCAATGTAATTATTCACTAAGTACATCCATAGCAGGACTTTTTAGATTCTAAAAAAGTCACTAGGATACTAGGATTATTCAAAAGTACCTTTTGGACTCTGCTTTCCAAAAAAAAAAAAAAA
>WBMY01008951.1:264073-303472 GCA_013397315.1 Donacobius atricapilla
ACTGAACACCAGGCTCTGTCACATACCCATTTATCTGACAACTATAAGGGATTTGTATTCCAAGTGATGTCTCTAATTATAATTTCTTGTATTTTTCACTTTAAAAATAACCTTTCTCATTCTTATCATTTAAAAAATTATGTGTATGCTTCTCTAATCAGTGTAAGACAGGAACAGAAGAATAATTACATGGCAGAATGAAATAGTCTAGAACTGGCAGTGTGTTTCTTTATGTAGTAGTAAACTAGTGAAAATTTTTGAATATAATATGGTATGTCACAGTGTGATGATTAAGGATAGCTTCATAATTATTTAGAAAAATAGAAAGCAAATGTCTGTCCACCGAAAAAATGTCATTAATTTCAGTGGGGAAAGGTGGACAAAGTTTCTCAAATTAATATATAGAAGGAGTAGGCCCTAAAGGTTCTCATTTGTTTATTTTTTGCAAAACTTTGTCATGTATTTTTCTAGACAAATAACCAGTGAAGCCAGCACGAAGCCAGGAAACATTACAAATACCCTTAACATGGTACTAGACAGTCAGCTCAGTGATATGAGTTTGTAAATGGCAATTCTCTTATTGCTTTCACGTAAGATGTGTGATAAGTTACCTGCTACATAAACCACCTACACTATATTCCTCATGTAGGTTTCTTAATGCAGACAGCCTAATACAAGTAATGATTACAAATGGTTATATCAGCTTTACCTTCTCTTCATTATCCCAGGAGGATTTTCACCAGTCAGACTTGATGACAAAAAGTAAGTCAAATGCGCTTTTTAAAGAGCAGATATCTAACTTAAATGTGAATTCTAATCTGACTGGAATCCTTGCAAGGCAGCAAAACTCCTGAGGGACAAAAAAGCAAGCTAAATGAAAGCTTCACTGCTACATTACATAGTGAGTAGTATTAGAGCTGCGGTTACTACCATTTAACAATTATTAAATACATTAGTCCATCACAGATTCACAGTTTTCTCCCTGGAAGCTGGAACAATCACAAATGAAATGTTGTACTCTGTTTCTTATGTAGGGCTTCTGTTTCAGGGGAGGCCATTTATATCAGGGTGGAGGTTCACACCTTTAGACTGAGAAAAAAAAAGAATAGTGGACATTTAAATTAATAAACAAATCCAAACTTCATTCTCAAAGAGAAAACACTACAACTTTGGATATCAGTGTACCTTTATAAAAATATATACTAATATATGACACAGAGAAAGCATGGACAAAAAAAAATTAATATATTCTAATAAACTTAAATTCATTATTTTTGGGGTAGTCCTAGTAGAAAATATTGAATAACAGCATCCTCTCTCAGATATCCTTTCCTTCCTTTAAAGTTTCATTGCAAAATTAATCAAGCAAGCATTTGAGAGCTGTTATAATGAGGAGAACTGTAGTTTTTCACCAGAGCATGCAAGTTGGATTTCAAGTTAACATTAGGCTGATACCCTCTGTCTCCTGGCAGAAATGGTTTCCTGATAAAGAGACTATCTCCTCTTATAACACAGTCATTTGTAGACATAGAAAAAGATATAATGTGCTAGGTAATTTTGGAACACTTACTTGATTTTAATCTCCCACATGCTACTTTCGCACCTTGAATTGTTCTCAGTACTAAAAATACAATATAAAGCCCTAAACACATGCTCTTCACCCTTTGGACCTAATTTTCATTTTTTAAAATATATGATAGCTGATTATTTTTATCAAATTCTTCCCTATTTACATGGACCTTTATTGCAACCCATTTTACTTTGATTAGGTTTTACTATATTCAAATAGAGAGTGGAAACAAGTCAGATCAGAATCATTATCTTTCAACATCTCATCTGGAATTCTGTAATGAATAAACTGCTATTGACAATCTGTTCTTGTTGCACTGCTCCTTCACAATATCTTGTCATTCACACAGTTCACTTACCATAATTTCCCATACAAGCTCCAATTCCATTCACATCTGTCTGAAATAACATACATAGCATTTCTGGGAAATTATATGCTTCAAGGTGTCTGACATGCCATTACTGAAAACAAATTTTGTTTGTTTGTTTGGGTTTTTTTACTAGAAAATCAGCTGTAGGGCTCTCTCATTCAAAATAATTTCAAAAATTCCTGAATCTCAACATAAAGGCTTTACATAAAAATGCTGGACATGTAACATTACTGAAGATGTAACCCTGACACTGACAAAGAATCTAAGCCACTGTCATTGCAAGCTGTCTTATAAAGATGAAAGTTATTATTAAAAACCTATTTCAAGAGAGACAAAGTGTTTATGGTTTTAGGGTATGTCAAAAATCTGCATAAATTTTGAAAAATTAAAAGAAGTGTCTACTAAAATATTCAAAAGACAAAATTAATAATGCTGATGAACTGGAGAGGCAGAAACATGCTGTGCACCTGTTAAGGAACTTCTGTTTTTAGACAAGCATATCCACATAAGAAGCCCTTTTTCACAAAGCTTCAGCCAGAAACTTCTGAAGGGGTTCTTGGAGTTGTGAGAAGCTGGCAGCTGGGCAGGCTGGATTAGAAATGCAAATTCACAGCTTTTTTTCCCTACTATCTTTCAACCTTTCTGTGCATCTAGGACCGCTCCTTGGACTGAGCTTCTGATTGTTACTCAATTTAATTTGTTATAGACCAGAGGAGACTGTCAGGATTGCCTAAGCTTTCCTCTGGTGCCATAGAGGACATCAGGCTCCTTCAGGCTATTCACATACCTAGCCAGGTAGTTTGTAGTTCACAAAACAACCTTGAATAAATTGCTATGACAGTCAGCATGACTTTGAAAGAATGCTCCACCATGGATTTTGGTTCAGCACAGCATCTGCTGTCTTCAAAATAAAGCCATGGTGGACCTATTTCACCTCTCACAGCCAGCTCCATTGTAAGCAAACCTTTTGATGCAGGTGAGCTTCTGCAGTAAGGACAATATGCATTTTCCTACATTCCCAGTATACTTCATGGGATGAAGATTGTCTTAAAGAGGTGTCATTCCCTTCTGGTTTTATTGTTGTAATTTTTAATTCATGATTGTAACTAGACCTTTTGCATTTCAAATTAATTACAGAAAGATGTCATGTAAGTTTGTGAAAATTTAGCAAATTTAAATTTTTTCCATGAAGTAAAAGAAAGAATCGAATGCACTTCTCTTTGTCTTTTTCCATTCTCATTTAAAATCTTTGTAAGGGATCCTGTTGTTTTACATTAAAAAAAAAAAAAAAAAAAAAAGGAAAGGGGGGAGAAAGATTAATGTATTATCAAATTAAAAGCAGCTTAATATATGTTCATTCTTACATAGAGGTAAGTATCATCATCCTGCATGAGATGCATCTTACTAATTGTAGTTTCCATTTTTATTCTTGACTTATTTGTTTGCTTAGGGTTTTACTGTTTTATGTCTAAAACTTGTTTTATTTTGTTTCTAAATTATGTATTATACACCATGACAGGACCCAAGTGAATGATGTGGAGCAGAGTCAGGGAACATTTGGGTCAGACATTAGGAAAAGATTCTTCCTCCAGAGGGTGGTTGGGCACTGGAACAGGCTCCCCAGGGAAGTGGTCAAGCAGCACCAAGCCTGGCAGAGTTCAACGTGTTTAAACAATGCTCTTGGGCACATGGTGTGACTCTTGAGGGTAGTCCTGTGCAGGGCCAGGCTTTGGACTTCAGTGATCCTTGTGGGTCCCTTCCAAGTAAGGATATTCTGGATATGGTTCTATGATTCTATGCTGTAGGGGAAAAAATAAAAGTAATTTTTTTCACTTAAGAGTCATGACAAACGTAAGTAGAAAGATGCATAGAAAATCTGAAAATTTCTGAAAGTTCCCTCCTGTTAATACACTGAAATATATAATGCCAGTAGCAACCTTTAAAAATTATAGTAGCCACTGAGAGTAATCATTCAACATTTGGAGGGTATGTTCTCCTTTAACTATATGAATATGTAGTGATCTCCTAATTTTTTGAGGTATGAAAATGTTGACTAGCTAAAGCTAGGAATTTTTAAATCTCATAAAATTCTTGCTATCATGTATGAAAGAACTGAAAACATACCTTTCACTTATAGATAGGGAAAAATGGGAGTCTCTCTGTAAATCTAAGAATCATTTCTAGCCTTGTGTATTTCAATCAATTTTGACATGGCTATTTGTTTTTCGGTAAAGCATCAGGTATTGTCTGTGGAAATCATCCTAATGAATATAAATGTTGATCTTCTTTACATATGTTTAAAGGCATGCATAAAGTTAGTCTTTGAAAGTAGATGATTGAAACTCTGCAAAATCTGATTTCTTACTCTAATGCATTGCAGTTGTCACTGCAGTTTTTCAAGCCTATTCTAGAGAATAGATAGCAAGCAAGTGAAATACACACTTCAATGTTACTCTTTCTCCGATCATTCTAATATTAAATGTTGCCTATTTCTTGTCACCCTGATTTTTCAGCCTACTCTTCTGTTTCACAGTTTCATGGTTTGGGTTGTTTTTCACGCACGGGTGATGTAAACAGAGGCAATGTTTTCATAAATTCAAGGATAGTTTTCATTCCTGTTCTTAGAGATATGGACAGCTGATGGACAGTTGTCTTGACCAATGGGATGGGGAGAGGTGTCAACCTTCTCCCCACTATTAGTCTTTGTAGAAATACTATAAAATGGAGTAAGATCTTTTTAAATAAGTAGTTCATGCCCTCTCACCAAAGTGTGTGTGTGTGTGTGTGTGTGTGTGTGTGTGTGTGTGTGACGAACAGCATCAATTTCTACTTCTAAAAAATGGCAAGGTTTTACATTTTAGTAGAGGGTTATTCATTCCGGTATACAATTTTCTTTTTAATAAACAAACTACTGCATGATTTAAAAGAGCCAGGAAAATGTGACACTATTATTAGTCAAACAATTTCAGAAAACACTATCCATAACCATCACAGTGTGTAGATGCAAAAAGTGGAAAATATAGTAATTTTCTGACAAAGATAATTTTCAAACTGGATTTTTTTTCGCTTAGTCTAAAAATAATAGGGACAATTTAGACCAAGCTTTGATGTTCAGAAGAGTCAATATCTTAGCTGTTATGATATTAAGCTGTTAAGTTGATAGCTTAATGCCTTTGGCTTATTATCTTTAATTTCAGAAGTACTCATCTTCTCACTGTATAATGAGATTTTCCTATCCATTAAAAATAGTCCAAACTAGCCATTCTGTTAATCTAAAGATAAAACCTTAGGTGAATAAGACATGGCACGTAAGAAAGTTCTGTAATGTGATGGATATCAAAAATCACTTCAGGAAAAGTTTCAGACAGAAAATGAGAGCTCGTGAACTACTCTCTAGAATAAAAGCTATTACTTAAAATGTGTTATCTTTGTGCCGCTCCCTTCATAATTTTAAATTTGCTTCATACTGTGAAAAGAGTTATGGCAATTAATCAAAAAAGATTTAGTACCACACCAGATAATTGCCAGCAAGTAGGGGATTGTAAGTATTACCACCTGCAAAATGCATGGGGAGATTGGAGTAGGGGAAGGTGTAGGTTTGTTTTGTTGCACTCTACTACATTTACTTAAAAAATACTAATCAGAAAAAATATTCTGTATTAAAATCTTAAGTGCATTTTAAAATTATTAAATTAAATCTATACTTACTCAATATGGCTAGATACCATATAAATTAAGCTCACTTAATGTATTTCTTTGTAGCTGTTCGACCCAGAATACTCCTTTTTATTTTGCATTGTTTTCAATATATGGCATGTCATCGCAATTAAATTGTCTTTAAAAATTTTGTCCTTTTAATAAAGAAACTTCAAAAAAACAGAAGTAGCTGGGAATTAGATTTTTTTGAGATGCCTAGCTCATTTTGAGAGTCAAAGAGCTAATGCTGATAATGAAAAAGATTCTTAACAAGATCAGGTTAGCCATTTGTTTCCTTCTGTTTTCACTTGTGTGTGGAGTCTTCTCTGTGTGCTATAAGATCCATAAGGCATTTCATTCAATACTAGAAAAACAGAACAAGTTAGAATAAATAATGAGAGATAATGTTTACCCACAAAGCAGCTGTGGTTCTGAACACAAATAGACTCCTATTCATTTTACTAGTTTAACTATTTTATACTTTATGGCCTTAAACTCACTCTTACCTTGAACTAGTAACTTTTGTATTTGCATAGCTATTGACAATGTTTTTTTCTAAAATAATTGAATATTAAAACTTTGGCAAATTTATATAATTTGAAAAAAACCCTATGAACCTTATATTTATGATTTTTTCTTTTTGTATTCATGATTCTTTAGCAGCAGTCTTTATTATTTGAATAATTTCAAATCTAATTTTTAAAATCTGCATAGCTTGTGGAGCCTTCATGTCTGTTACAATTTTTAAAAATTACTGAACAGCAATATAATTTCTCTAACTGATGGTATAATTAAATATTATTCTGTTCTTATTCATAAAAATTTTTAAAATTCTTTTTTATAGTCTGGAGTCACATATAATTCCTTTTTTAAAAGAATTAAATGTTCTAACCATATGGGACCCTTCAGTAATTTAATCCATCTCTGTAAAAAAAACTAGTCTAAGCCTAATGCAGTCAAAAACCTCTTACAAAAGTAAAGAACAGTTGCTTAGAAAAGAGTATAAGTAATAAGGCTGAATCACTTCCAAATTAACTAACGGTGCTACGGTTAGGAGTGAGCCTGAGGGCTTCTCATAATTTTTTTTTTCTTTAATGAGATAAAAAAGTACATAGTTAGATGTCTAAATAAGTGCTCTGATTTCCAGGTTTTCCCTCTTTGAAATGCTGAATGGAAAACAGTTTCTACTGGAATAAAATAGGATTGAGTGACTCTCATATCTGGTGAGAAAGGAATAATTTCTGCAATTTCTTAATGCAGTAGTGATTTTTTACTTCTTTTTTCTACATATGCCTCATTATAAAAAAATTTTGCATATTTATTATAGTGATTGAGGGATGCAGCAAATATGTGACCTCCACAATAGATGCCTTATTTAAGAGGGTGGAAATGAGTCTATTCATCATTTCTGACAAAATATCCAAAAAGTAAAAGGAAAGGGAGGTTTTTAAACATTTTTATGGGTTTAGTTTTGCTCCTTTGGTTTTCGTCTTGAATCTTCAAGTTATGATGTTTCCATAAACTGATATATGGGGTATTTTAAAGGGCAATGAATCATCCTGGAACTGACAAAAGCTCTCCCATCTTTTGGAAGGCTCAGACGGTCTACGTACAAAGCAAGGAGGCAAATTTCTACATGTTTTAGTATTTGAGGCAGGAAAAAAAAATTGCATCTTGATCATGGCTACTGAAACTGAAAGAAACCAATATATCCTTTAGATGAAGTTCAAGTGTACTTCCAAGCTGTAGTGTCACTTCTGCAAAAAAAGTTATCATATTAAATCAGATGATAAATGAGCTCTGAGTCTTTTTAAGAAGCTCTTACTCCTGAGGGTTAGTCCTTTAAAAAAGCTTTTATAACTCTTCATATTTTTCCTGTAGCATGCGAGAAGTATCTCTAGCATTCTTTTTCTATCCATGGTATTTAGTATGGTCTATTCATTTATCATTTGAAACAAATGCACAATAGTATCAGATTTTTAGTGCTAGCAATGACTGTGCACTGATCTACATACAATCCAAACAATATTGGTGTATACCAATCCTGTACAAGAAAATTTTTGCTGTCCTTTTTTTTAATAATTTTGTATAGATGGACATGGAACTTTGATTCATATATTACTTTATTCACTATTTAGCACACACCAGCCATATGAACCATTTGGTGGATGTGTTGTGTATACGTGTGCGTGTGTGTGTGTCAAAGAGATTTTTATTGTAGGAATGGATACAGCACACACTCCTCATGTTCTGCTGTAACAACTAGGTGACATGATTCTTTTACCACAGGTTCCATGTAATAAACCTTAACTTCAAGCAAATGCAAGCTATAAAATTCTATTGATGGGTTTCCCAGATGTTGCCAGTTGTACTGTTTTAATAGATACCTTTCTTTTTTCAATACACTTTATTTTTACTCTTTGATATATATTTTAAACAGAAATGCCTGTCAAGTAACCAGCAGGGTGCAGATGATAAACCCTGATGTATCCTTTTACTACACCTTAGATGCCATAAACTATACACAGAGATCAACTGATATATACAGCACTTGCTATATATAACAGTGTAGCAGGGTACTGCTGATAGGTTTTTATAAATAAAGAACTTTAGATATTTTTCAAGTGCAAAGGTCAACAGATTAATATACTGTAGGTTTGTATTGTGTAGCTGGCATGTGTTTGCAGCTTGGCTATTATTCTTCTTTAAAGATGTCAGATGATACCATGAGGTTCACAATAAAATACAAGAATATGAGAAACTGGGTCTTCTGGGAAATCGGTTTTCATTTTGACTAATTATTTTTTGTTTTAATAGAAAGAAAAATTTATTAGAAGAAGCTGAAAACAGAAGAATTTATACCATATAGCAACCTCACACACACAAATTTGGGAGTCTTTTGAATAACTTTATTTTTTTTAAGCCACATACTAACTGCTAACAAAGGAAATGGAAACCTTACACATTACTCTATTTCTTTCATAGTAAGACAGAAATCTTTCACCATGTTTGATGAGGCAAAGCATTTAGAAAGTGTCATAAATAGAAAATGTCAATTCTGTATTTGTGCTCTTACCTAGAAGTGGAAGTTGTAGGTTACAGACGAACTTTTCTTCATTTTCTTAACAAATCCTATATACAGGTGAGTTTCCCACAAAAAGAATACTGTCAAACCTATTCCTAAACACAATCAACATATTCATATATTATTTTAAAGAGCTTCATAAATGTTCTGGTTGCTGGGATTGAAGAACCCTCACCAAGTTTACTGGTGACACTAAGCTGGGTCATGAGGATGTTTCAGAAGGGTGAACCATCTTACAGAAAGGTCCAGGCAAGGTGGAAGAGTGGATGAACCAAGAGCTCTATGAAGCTTAAGAAGTATCCCCAGAACTGGTAACAGGGTTTTATTAGGAGATCTATGGTAACTGTGCTTGATTCATGTCCAACACTACTGTAAATCCACAAATCTAACATCATGTCAGTAATTTGTAGCTCCTGCAAACTAATTGCAGCTACAACGCTAGTTGTAAAGTCATAGCTGTCTTTAAGCTATGCCACAAAACTCTCTTCTGGCTCGCTCTCTGCCTTCATCACTTTGAACATTTATGTTATTCTTGCTCCTTAAAGAAGGTCTTTGGGTTATCTATATTGTTTCTTTTTCCCCCATAAAATTAATTTTAAAATCTCCTGCTCCCATTTTGGGCTTCTCTTTGTCTTGTCTTAGTTATCTGTATCGAAACAATCATCTTCAGGTCTCAGAGTCTTCAGGTCTCGCAAACTGAATTTGTATGAGGAAGGCATGGAGAAAAACAATCATCATCATTGACCAGATGGCAAGTACCTACAAGTAGAAGGACTAAAAAAAAAGTTAAGATGATTTAAACATTACAGATAAACAAGACCAAAAAAAATTATATCCCAGAACAACAATCTGGGAAAATGCTCACTTGAGGACTGAGCAAATGATCTGAACTTTGCAGATCAAATCAAAATTCACCATGTATGGCTTGTTACTAATATGATTTTACAACAAACATAATAAATTAGACCCTTTTGTTGAAGAGCAATGCATATTATCTGATTTTTAAAAATTATTTAGTGTACTGGTTTTGCATGGAAGTATTTTTTTCGAAGAAAAGCTGTGGCAAAACCAACCAGCAACTAGCTTTAAATATTGATAAACTGATTAACCAATTAAATATGGGGATATGCCTTTGTGGCAACACAGGTTAAAATCAGAGGAACTCTGGGAAAAGTTCTCTTTTCTTCTGGCCTGGGAAGAGGTAACAAGTGGGCTCGGCTCCCTCCTTGCCACGGGGGCTCAGCCGGCCAGGTCCCTGCCCAGGGCCAGGCCCCTTCCTGGGAAGCCCACCGGGCCCCATCCTGGGCTGCAGGGGAAGGGGAGTGAATTATTAAAATATGAATATCCATCTAACATTGATATCCAACTGTGATGGACAATGACTCTCTAACAGTTTAGGGTTAGAAAGTGTATATTTTATTACAGTGCCGGGCAGCGTGTGGACTAGCTCCCTAATGCAGACTGTGAAGTTTACAGGTGATTACAAAGCCTTTTATTTACAAAAGTGTTGAATACACAAAATACAAATCCATATTCATACAGGGTATGAATACATGCTTTATATGCTAATTGGCAAAAAAAAAAGCTATTAAGCATGCATGGTTTGTTCCTTGAAATGGGTTGGAGGTCTGTTCTGGGGAGGGGTCATCCAAAATGAGCAAGTAAAAATGAGTCTTCCTCATTCTGACCTTTCTACCTCTTCAATGCATATGTGACAAACGAATCCCTGATAGAACTTATAGTTTCCTGTGTTCAGTATGTTTCCCAGCATGGGGAAAATTTGCTATTGTTTTGTGTTCCTGAGATCTATTTATCATATTCTGGTTTTCATTACAAGCACAGCTACCTAAACATAAAGTTGACAAGCAATGAGTTACTAGATAACTTATCTAAGATCCGGCTTCTGTTAACTACAAACAAAGCTTATTTATTTACTTCCGCTGACTCAGCATCATCTAATTTAACTATAATCTTAACTTTCCTAAAATCCTTAATTCTTCAAAATTAATGTTTCAGGAGGAGAGAATGCCCCATCCCGGCCGGATTAGGCCCGAGCGGCTGCTAACATCCTGCTGCTAAAGCTTCCCCCTCATCGCAGCCCCAGGAGGCATAGTCAGGCTGAGCAGCCCCTTCTGAGGGGCCAGGCCCTTGTCCCCCCACCCCAGCGCAACTTTATGAAGAATCCTTCACTGTAGACAGCTCTGGCCGCTGCTACCAAGTAATCCGGCTGAGAGGAGGCCATTCAGAGTGGCCCCCCAGCAGCAGCCAGAACCCCGAGATCCTGGCCTGGCCTCAGCGCAGCCTGACCCTACCACCTTTGGCCACTGCCCCAAAGAACCATCATGCCCTCTGCAGACCTGGGAGAATGTAAACTCTGTCCTTGCNGTAAACTCTTTCCTTGCACAGATGAAACTTGCAAAGCACTAATTCCTCTTGAGTGAGATAAGGACAGAGTGAAGACACACAGAGAGACAATATGACAATATCAAAGTCAATGAAAGAGGAGTTGAATCTTACATGGAAAGAGAACAAGAAGCTGCCTTGGTTTTAGGCTGGAATTCTTTTGTAAGCCATGGTAACGGACTGTGATATACTAGGATATCCCTCTAAGTTGTGGAAGTCATGGATACGGAGATGAGAGTATTCAAATTGTAGATTTCAGCAAAGGCTTTTGTGGTGAACTAAGTAAATACTGAAGTAGCTGTGATCCTAGGAGAAGCTTGAACAGAGAGAGAGATGAGATGAAGATGAAGATCTGCCCTCAGAAAGAGAAAAGGTCTCCATTCTTAGAGATGAAGAAAACCTTTACTTTTGGAATGTTCATCTTTAAAACAGTACCCCATAAGTTTACATGACCCATAATGCAGCTGTGGGAAGGCTGCATGATATGGGAGGAACTTCACAAATGCAGATTTATGGACGTCTGCTTTTGTGAGAATTAAAAGGCACAAGAGAACTGTTCATCTTGTGGGAAGCTTTGTGGCAGACCAAAAGAATCTTTTCTCTCTAAATGAACTGATGAAAGGCTATTTTAGAGGTGGTAACTGACCTAAAGTCTCAGTTTTCTCTCTGCACGTTGTCAGAGTGAAAGGAAGAAGTTTGTGGGGAAGAAGGGAAGTGTTTTGAAGGTTTTATTCTGATTCTTATTAATTTTTTTCTCTCTTGTAGTTTTGTTAATAAATCTGTCTTTATACCCTTTTAAGTTTTGAGCCTGCTTTTCTTTTCTCTTAATCATATCTCACAGCAGGAAAAGAGTAAATAATTCTAGTGGGTACTCAAACCCCTACACTAATTGGTGCATTGGCCGAGAAACAGAAATAGGCGAACTTGAAACTGCTACATTAGCTTTTGCCTTTTTTACTAGCATTTGTTAGTTAGGACAGTGAGTGGGGTGCTACTATAAGTAGTAACTTTCTTATAAGTTAAATCAAAATGCTGAGGTATGAGCTACAACTCTATCTTTCCTTTTTTTTTTTTTTTTTCTATTCTGTTTAGGAAAAAAATATACATAAAAATGTAAGACACGTCACAGCAGATTTAGTGTTTTCCCTCTTACATTATCTGTGTAATGTTATACATATCCCTGTATACAAGGGAATTCCAGACAAAGCTTAGTGTCTGAGCAATAGCTTTTAAAGTTGAGGAGGGAGAGGGGTAAATATTAAACTGCATAGCTTATAATAGTATTTAAAGTGTAATAACTTATGATTATGTGCATATTTTTTATACAGGAATGCATGTTTCATATTATATAATGAAAACATATTTACTATAGTAGTGACCAAAAGGATTTGTGTATATTTGTATCATCTACTGGAAGAGTATTAGCTAAATGGAAATCATTTACTAAGTAGACTAACAAGAATGACCTGCATGTTTCTCTAGCTCATGGTTCTCACAAAGTACTTTTTGCTGTTCTGAAGAATCCTAAAACTTATTATTTAGAAAAAAATGTGAGACTCGTGCTGAACTTTATTGTAAAAGAGATCTTTGATAACTCAAAGTAATTTGCTTCCTCAAAATCCCAAAGGAAGTATTTTACAAAGCAAAAACTAAATCTAGATTTCTTAAGCCCAGGTGTCTTGACTTAGCCCCAAGATCTGTCATATTCAAATCATTAATTTTCCATTAATTATTTCTTTTGGGGTTGAAGAAGTATATTACTTCTAAATTGGACATTTAGACTCTTATCAAGCATCCCAGAGGTGATGCTAATGCATCTGACATTTGCCCTTATTACAATCAGTTTTACACTGGTGCTTTCTGACTTTAAAGCCTTCACTGTACCTTGCACCAGTGCCAACTTGGTGTGCTTGTACAACACTCCATCACACTTATCTATGCTCATATATGTTATAGATTATCTTCAGCTCTACTATACCAAGTGTGGCTTACACACAATGTATTATAATCATTGTGGCAGTTTAATTTTATTTTCTACAGCAGTTTGAATTTTAACAGAAGTATAGAGTTTCAAATATCTTAAAAAAATGAAAAAAGAAATGTCAAATAAGAAAAGAAACACCATCTTGCAAGTATTTTACAGGTTTTATATCTGACTTTTAAGTCAGCTATTCCATGCTGCATAGGTACTCATTTCTTCCTTATAAATACTCATTTCTACTTTGTGCCACTATAAAGATATTGAAATAAACATGGCTATAATATAGCAATAATATGTATAGTAGAAAATAATATAATAGAATATATAGTAACAATATATATAGCAAGGAACTGGAATAATGGCTGACTGAATCAAACACAATTTCAGGGCAGCAAGCGACTTAAGGAAATCCCTATATGTTATAGGCCAAAAAACCATAACCAAGTCATATGTGGGGTAAAAAGGGCAACTTTCTTGCCTGTTTTAAAACTAATTTGCACGATTTGAAGGCCTCTTACTCAGTTTGCTCTGATTCAGGGAAGAAGGCTCCTTCTCCCTCTCCCTCTCCCCCCGTCCCAGCAGCAGCTGTGGAAGATACTGATACATCAGTCACAGACGTTTTAATCTTTGTGGGATAACTATCAAACTGTTATCATGAATGAAACTGAAGATTATGTATTCCCATATATTACCACACTAAATGGCAGGGATTGGAAGTGACAAAAGGAGATTTTAACGGTGTCTAGATAATTAGTCAAGGTGATCACTTGCACAGTTCTAAACTTGCTCAAATTAAAAGCAAATAGCAAATATACCTCCTGTTGTAGTCTATAGCTTTAATTAAGCCCACAGCTCAGTCTGGAATTTTGTTATTGCTCCAAGTTCCTGAGCACTCTCTTATTCCTGGAGAAATCCGCCTAGAAGTTTTGCTTACTGACATAATAGCTGACATATGGCTCCTTCTATGGACTATGGCCAATGCAGGCTATCCCAGTGAAACTGCTTTCAATTTCTCTTGACCTTCCACTGGAGGCTGGAAATTTCATCCTGTAATTATTCCTATCAACATTTCCAAATATGAGAGACAAAAAGATGTCTAGGAACATATTCACTTCACTGAACATATGAGTCATCTAACTTTACCATTGAGGATTTCCAAGTAGAATGGGTAAGACCTTTATGCATAGAGCTCTTCAAGTAGAACTGAAATCAGTCTGTGGGTTTACAGGAAAAGAGAGGCCACTGGCAAGAACCACAGTTAGATTTACAGCTCCTTTGATTTCAGTGGGATTTAGGATTGTAAAAAGCTTTGTATATCTGAGTCAAAATTCTCCTGAGCCCATCTAATGGAGAGTATAGAGTTTTCAATTATGTTGAATGAGATAAAGATTCCTTTGTCTGTTCAAAAAGTGTCCCTGTATTTTCCCTGAAATAGAGTACACGGCATGATGATTGGTTTTATCTCTTTCTCTGATGCAGTGGACTTAATCACACACAAGGTGTTTTTGGCACAAGCAGGAACCAAACTCTTTTAGCAGTACAAATTGAATCAACAGGACACATATTAATTACAGGGTCAGAAGTTATTGCTTCATTTACAATTCATGATCATGAATGTATTTTACAACACTTGTAATCTAAACTACAACTGCATCATACTGTTCTTTAGTCACCAAACATTTTTAAACAAACATATATTCATAGAAAGAAGTATCTCTAGCTTTGTCAGCATTATGGCTCCGTAGCCTAGCGGAAATTTACAACTCTTCCAACAACATTTTTATTCTGTTCTTTCAACACTTTTACTTCTTCACAGAGCCTTCTAGTTTTAAGTTGTGCTTACTAAACCTACAAGTGGAAATTAAAATACGTAGCAAAGTCTTGGGATGACAATCTGGTTCCTACAATTGCGACACACTCTCATTTTCATATGCTACCTATACTTCACAGAGTAATACTAGATCTTATTGTCTGAACTGCAATTTCATATGTAGTTGTAAACAAAAAAAGAGAGGCAAAAAAACCAGACAACTTTATTAGTGTCAGCTTCAAAGTCTGTCACATTATGTACAGTTTTTTGAACCACGGTGACCTGACAGATAATAATCCCATACTTGAATTGTAAGAGTATCTTATTTATCATCCATTGTTGTTTTGCTTTTAACAGGGGAGAGCATGGAAAAATCTGCAACTCTGTGTGAAGCACATGACTATAGAGGCATACAGGTTTCAACTGGGATAGCTGGCATTGCTATCCAATGACCCAGTGGATAGATAATACAGGGATGTTTCAGTTATTGCTGAGTAGTTCTTACACAGCATCAAGGCCTTCTCTCTTTCTCACACTGTCCCACCAAGCAGGCTGGGGATGCACAAGGAGTTGGGAGAGAACAGAATCTAGACAGTTGACCCCAACTGACCCAAAGGATATCCCACACCATATGGTGTCATGCTCAGCATATAACACACGGTGGAGAAGGAAGAAGAGGGGACTTTGGAGTTACTTTGCTTCTGCTTACAACTAACCCTTATAGCCTGCTAATGGGAATTAGCTAATGATTTCCTGAATTTGCTTTGATGATATCTGCAGCTTTTGCTTTATCTCAACCCATGACAGGGTTAAAACCCTCTTCTACCCCTCTGATTTTCTCCCCCATGTCCCTGTGAGGAAGTGAGCGAGCAGCTGGGTGGGGCTGAGATGCCTTCTGGGGTTAAAACACAAGACAGTACCTTGAAAGCTTTGTTTTTAACAAAAGGAAATAAAAGTAAATTTTAATCTGAGAGAAGAAAAAATATATAGTCCCAAAAAGAATTACTTTAAAGGTCCAGAATACTTCCACATGCTTAACTGGTTTCCATGCTTTTATTCTTCCCAGCTTCATGAAAATTAGCTCTATGAAACTTGGTTTTTGCTATGAACCATAGAATACAGCCTTTGAACTAAGTTTATTATTAAATTTCCAGAAATCCTATTTATTCAAATGATTTTACAAGCATAAATGCCTTCAAGTATTTGATTTGATCCTTACTATGCACATGGGCATTTGAGAACTCAGCTTTAAAACTTCCTGTGGAAAGACATTGACACGGCCAACATTATTTTCCCATCCCAAGAGAGATATAATGGCATTTTTGCCTCTAAGTAGGTCTCATGAGCAACAATGCAATCAAAATATTTGGTTTAAACAGCAAACACCATGTCTCTGATTAATAAGCACAGAATTGCACTGACAAGGTCAAAACAAAATAAAGCTACATACTTTGTTGAAACTATGACTGGTACATACTACAACCTGAAATTTCATGAGATGCCACATGAGAAGTTTCAGTTTCATTCCTCGAGTGGACCTGATCCAAGTCAGCAGGGGAGAAATTAATCTCACCTAACCACAGGCATGTTGCCTCTAGATGTTGAATATAACTGGGTTATTCTCCTTAGATTTCCATTCTTCTCTCCAGAAAGATAATGACAGCCTCTGATTCACCTATTTCAGAGGTCTTTTTCAGAATGAGATTAAATCCTCTTTTTTTTTCATGGTATATAAAGGGAATATAGACAGCTGGAAAAGATATATGTTTAAGCAGCAGACAGACTTTACTCACATAATTGCTAAATACTTGCGTACAGTTTTAGTTTTGGTACTATTAAACTCCCTTTCAGATATGACCATAACAGATATGATTATATGACATTAGTACCATATAGCAAAGCAGTTCTCTAAAGAAGGGGCATGAAGAAAATGGAAACATTTTAGGAGACTCAGCTATAACACATCCTTGTTGGCAAGGGACTCTGGGGCAGCATATGTGAATGTCAGGATTATGAAGGGGAGAAAACTGTTAAAAGGAAAGAGGAACAACCAAGAAAAGAGATTACTATGTCTTTACAAACCTTGCCCCACAGAAAGGGACAAAGCTTTCTTTTCCTAGTTAATGTCTATTTAGATTGGTATCTAGCAAATGGAATAACAATTTGTTATGAATTTTATAAATAGGTAGAGTACAAGTAAACAGTCAAGTCCAGAAATGATCTCTCACCTTCTCTCATTAGAATGACAAAATTAATGACAAAAATGTGACAAAATACATGTGCACAATCTAGTGAGGGTGAAAACCTGTGTTAGGTATCCTTTTCTCCTGCACAGTGAAATTTGCTTCCTTTCTATGATTCACTTAACTCATCAGTATAAATGCACAGGATAGTGCCAGGCATGTTCTGTGTCACTGCAAAGCTGTTACAGAGAGTAGAAATGAAAAGTTCAAGAGAGCCATTAAGCTTCCTCTTCTACATAAAAGAGAGGGTGGTCTTACGAACAGTAAATTGAAAATCGTTTATTTCTAATGTCAGCTTAATGACTTAAATGTTTCATTTTAATGCAAGAAATACAACTCAGTGTTATTCTATGACATGCTATGAAATAAAATCTGATCTTTTTTAAAGATGTAAGCATTTTCAGTGAGAACTGGGGACTTGAAGAGGGTTAAATATGAAAAATGAACTGACATCAGCAAGAGCTTTTATTCATTTTGAACTAATGTTAAGCTTCACTTAATCCTAATATTCAAAGAGTTCATGTCATAGTAGGACATTTCTACTTTTTGTGAACATAATGAAGTGTTCTTATCTTTGAAGTACATAAAAGTTTTCAGATTGAGAATAGAAGCTTTTTAGCACTTTCCTCTAGTATGGTGATATAGAAATTTAAGGCAGAATATAACATTATCCCATGTGGATGTTCAGGCTGAATTGACAGATTGATAATTGGTGAAGATGAGACAAACCTTCATGTTCAAAATCCTGCATCAATAAGCAAAAATGTTTGATGTATCATATGGTTACATTATGAGCTAAAGAATGGTTTCAATTTAAGTGGCTCCCCTGAATGCTCAGTCAGTTTGCACTTAAGATACATGAGGGAATATTCTCAGAACTGATGACTGAGAAATATTCATAGTGGGGCAAAAGCAAAACCATAATAGCCTTTGCCCTCATTTGGATTGCTTTCTGCTACTTTGTCCATTGACATCTGCAATCATAAAATGAGCTGTTATTTATCTCCCTGGGTCCAGTTCCTGAGAGTAGAGTTCCAGATCTCTACCAGTATAATTTTCATTAAATTGTCACCTTTTGGGCAGGCTGACCCTGATGACACCAACAGGTCTTTTGATCAGCTTCTCCTGGGATCTTCAGCCCTGTCCACAGGCCCAGATACCTCCCCAGCCTGACCCATCCATCACTGTCACTTCTGGAGAAAGGGGGAGCAGCCAGGAGATATCACCCTGCCCTTGTTCCTGTTGGGCCAACCCCAGCACTGAGGTATTCCTCATCACACCCACCTGCTCCTTTGCCCTCTTCTTCTTGGGCTGCCCCAGCTGGGGAGGTACACTCTCCTCCTTCACTTCCAAGAGGGATCCTTGTGCTCCCCACAGAAAGGGGTTACCCAGAGACTGAGGAAAATTTTGGATCCTCTTGGGGCCATTTTCCCTGCCACAGTCCTGCAGTGCCACCGCCCCAGCCATGCCTGCAGCCAAGACACCTCCTGAATGTGGCATCTCTCCTCCACCTGAGGACTGTAACCCAGGAATGTAATTACATGATGGCCACACCAAATGTGATGACCCCCAATTGTACCATGTCCTCATCCAACCACCACAGCCCTGAGATCTGCGGCTGAATGCAGCCCCCTAAGATGCAGCCCTGACCTGCACAGAGCCCATAGCCATGCCCATGCACTTGCCCCTGCCCCAGAAAAACAAGCCTTGCCTTAACCAGTGCACTCATAGGAGCACAGCAATGGGGCTGATGGATTTAGGAGAGGGGAAGAAACCCTGCTGCCCACTACCTGCATAATTTTCCATTTCCCTGATCCTGAGAGATAAGGTTTGCTTCAGGCACATGTCTGTACCTTGACACATCCTAAGTTAGAGCTCTTGAGAAGTACCTCAACAACAGGCTAGCACTGAGGCTGATCTCTGTCTCTCCTGCTGGACCCCATATATTTTATTCAAAAGAAGTATGGGGATCCTAGCCTGGGAGAAGACCACAGATATGTCAATGAGGAACTTGTGTCCCTTGCTTCTCCCCACAGAGCTCTCTGAATGTCTTCAGAGGCTTGGCCAAATTAACCAAGCTGAAGCTCTGAAGACATTGCAATTTTCTTCAAATCTGGAAAGGGAATGAGCAAAAACCTGCTTTCTGCTCTGAACATGGACACTACAAGCACCCTGGTGCACTACTTGATCTCCTCAAAGCTCCATCCACCTTCCAGCACTTACTGATTTCACCACAGAGTAAACCACCTTGCAGGGAAATACAATGACCCGTGACAATGGACCTGTTTCTAAGAAAGCTCATCCCTCTCAGGAAGCAGTCATGGCTCCACAGACTCCTTACCTTGTCCTGCCCCATGATTCCTGCTGCTAGGGCATCACAGACAGCACCACCTTGTTTACAGGCAGAAAGGTGCTCATGAGGAGTAACATCCAAATCCAGCACCTGTGAGCTGTGAGGACACACTTTGCTGGCAGCAGAATTTGTTGGCAGGATCTTGAGAGCAGCACCAGGATTAACTGTCCATGTCAAGTCTGCCAGGGCTCCCCTACCCTGCCCACAGCCCTTGACCTCATCTCAGCTTAGGGCAGGATTGTTCTTCTGTTTTAACAATTCTAATTAGCTGATATTGTCAGTAGACAAAACAAACACATAGGATAAGCAGAAATGCCTGGATTTTTAATGTTAATTTCCAGGATTTATATAATACATATTTTCTTCCAAGCTCCTTTTATGCCAGAAAATACCATTCACTGCTATAATACTATGCTGCAAACAATAATATTAAAGCCTTTGTAAAAGTGTTACTTGCAATACACTCAGTACTAGGTGTTAGCTAATCAAAAAATATTTATTAGTTTTCAATTTGGCATTACAGAAATACTGGCAATAAAGTAGAAACCACAGAGAATGTCACTCTTTTATTGAATTTCCCCCACCAATACAAATTTTAGGCTGTTTCTGCAAGATTGAATATCTTTATGTCCTCCAACTATAGAACTTCTAATTGTTTGCAGTTGAGGCTGTCTCAAAGTGGTTAGTAGTAAAGTGCCTACTTCATCACTACTAAACTCGGCACACAAGCTGCTCTCAGCTTTATGAGATCCTTTTATTTCCTGCAATATTTGGGTGGAGGAAGGAGAGAGAGGAAGCTAGAGGGATGTTCAGCAGAGGTCTTTGGCATTTGGCAAAGAAATGTGTAATGTTCTAGACTGTGCCTTCTCAGTATTTTCATCCTGGGCCAGTTCAGAGCATCATTGCTCCCCTGCAGAGAAAGCTACAGGGAGAGATTGCAGAAATTGCCGGCAGGTACTTTTGGAGTCACAGTCTCTTGCACAGGACATAACTATCTTGTTTTTCTGAACAAGAAGTGGGGTGAATCCCGTTCTTATCTATTCAGATGGATTCAGTTCTCAATGGTGCCCTGTCTACAGGAAATTTCCTAATTATAGTTCCTGAAGAGAAAATAATGTTGTGCAAGTCACAACTCCAGAACAACTAAAATAGGATAATAAAAATTGAAAAGGGGTCTAATAGAGTTCAGGCAAGTGCAAAGCTTGAAACTCACTTTGTGCTGTGCAGAAACATAGTACTAACTGAGGGAAGAGCAAGAATAATGGTTTAGTGATGTCAGCAGATTGTACCAAATTGTCTTTAAATTTCAATGGTTTCACCTAATTCCAAGGCACCTCTGTTGTGTATTGTCATAGGTTAAGCACATGCTTTCCTAACAGGGCAGAGCAACGCAGAAGGCATATATGCTGCAGGGAACAGGACCACAAAGGAAGGTGAATGCTACCTGAGACACTTTTTTTTTTGTGAGATGAAAAGGCAGTGTTGAAAGAAAGCCCACTCCCGTTTACCTGTTGCCTGACACAGTTGTTTTGCCCCCTGGGCAGCCCTTTTAAGGTGTCTGCTATTAAGAACTTGGTCTTCTGAGATTACCATAAATCACACCAACTTCCTTTTGTGAACTTCTGTGATATTATTACAGACTGAAAGTTTTTCTATTGTGGCAAAGCTTCTTATGAAAATTATCTCATCTTCTAAACAACAAATTTAGTGCAACAAGTTTCATTGCCTGTCCTAAAAGGAAAAAATACAGTACCAAACTATATGCCAGCACTCAGGGCAAGTACAAGCTAAGGTTCAGCATATTCAGGTTTCTTTAACATTCAAGAGCAGGGAAATACTCCACTTTATTTTTTATGCAGAAACTTATAGTTAAGTGAGTTAAGTTACAAAGCTCTCCAAAACCAAATAATCCAGAGATTTGCACTCTCTGCATCTGTTTTGGTTAAAACATATGTAGTGTTTTGTTGTCATGACAACAAAGATGTCCATCCTGATTTCACTCTTGGGAGCATGGAGAATGAAAAAGTGGTAAGTTACTATAGCTATAGGATGACAAGTGTCACAGAGAGGGTGAAAAAATATCCATTTTTTAGAATTGGAGATTTATTCTCAAGAAGAATGTACATTTATTTCATAAGTTGTTCACAACCAGTTGCAGTTAGTGCCTTAGGAGTATATTAAATTACAAGCAATGTGAAAGAAAACATTAGAACTATCTTCTTAATAAATTATTTTGATATATTTTTACTCACCAGAGTGATTTGAGAGATTTTGATAGGAACAAATGGAAGATTGGCAGAGTTTCTCTTCACTTTTCAGAGAAAAATTGAAATAGAGCTGGAAAACATTGATACAAATTTGGAACAATAGTTTAGGGTGTTCCATTTGTAGATTAACATATCTGTGCTTCACTGTTCATGTCAGCTGCTAGTTCTGTAAATGGAAGTCAAAGTACAGGAGGGAATAAAAAATGGAGGTGAGAAAGAAATTTGCTTTTATTTGAAAGGAGCAGTTTTTGTCTTTGTCTTGAAAGTTGGTGCATATACTGAAAGATTTTTTTAAAGATCTTTATTATTGTTTGATATGTTTTCTTTCAGAAAGTCTAACTTCTGATAGTTAAAGCACTGGATATATAAGCAGTATTGTGGGGAGGGTTTCCTCTGTGGTGTAGAATTTTATTTATCCAATCAACTTCTCAAATGCTACTTTTTGCAGATGTAGAAACTCCACAATGGGATGTTGGTTCATTCGTAACCTAGGGAAAAAGTACAGCCTACTGAATAACCAGTTGAGGTTTTCAAAACACCTTGATGGCACATCAAGAATTCCTAAGAATTCCTAGGAAGTCTAAGCCAGCTGAGCACTGTATTGGCCGAGATAGACACTACCTAGCTTGAGGAATCCACTGGGAGCCAGGCAATTAAATATAATGAGAATTGTGTATTACTCATTAATAGTAGGTTAGGACTTACTCATTGAAGAAGCAAAATATTTCCCAAATGCAGCACAACTACCTACTAGCAAGACTGCCTGAAACTCCAGTCACTGAGAAGCAAGACAGTGCTGCTCTTTGATAGGTAAAAAGAACTTTAAGGTAATAACTCACGAAATTTTTTTCTGTTGTGTACTGTTGGTTGGTCCTTTCTCATTGTTGTGTTTCTTGTATACTTGGCAAAACAGAGATTCCTAGCTAAGATTCTATGTTTTGCAGTGCCACAGTGTGACAAATTACTTGACTCGTCCTTAAAAATAGTTCCTCTTCAGTGCTTACTCTTGAAGAATGTAATTGTGATTCTCTGCAAAGAAAGTTGGGATTTCAGTAGAAAATTTGGCAGCTACTAACAGTCCATTGAAATCCAGGAGCATCTGCAGTGACAGATTCTATCATTTTTTTTCCTCTTGTGGCATTCATTCTCTGCTGGTGGCTACTCCAGATCCCCGACTAATTAGCCCAGTCTCCACCCAGCCACTCTCTCACCCTCCTGCAGTGCTATGGTGGGCAGAATCTGAAGTGACAACAAGACAGATTATGAGTCAAAATAAAGGCAATTTAACAGGAAAACCTAAACCATCTTTTCACGTGAAAAAAGTTAACTCCATCCCAAGCAGACAGTTAGTTTCAGTGTTTAGGAAAGCTACTTTGAGCTTAAGGGGTAAAGTTAGGACTGGGTAGATTCCTCAAGACTATGGAAAATGGAGGAGTTCTCTTAGAAGCACAGAACAACATACGTGGGAAGTGAGACTGGGAAGTCACCTGATTCAAGGTGCCGTGTCAGCCAGGGCTTCTGTGTTCTGAGGTTTGTTCCCCAGTGTCTGTTCCTATTCAGATCATCTTTAGGCACAAACTAGTAAATGTAGAGGATAAAAAATGTCCTTGTGGTTCCCAGAAGACACGCATGAGGCCAGTGTTGTATTGTTTTGGTTTTTGTTTTGTTTTGTTTTGTTCAGTCTTCCCAGCATAAAGGTAAAAATACATATGAGCCAGAAACGTCACGGACAAAACTAGAATTTTCTTTCCAGATTTCACTCTTGTGCATACATGGAGCCATAAATAACTTCAGAATATGCCTGCTTGTCATTAAGTGCTGCTGAGAAAGATTTGTGATGAAATGTCTTCTATCCAAAATATGGTATATGACTGCTTTGCTAATCCCTGGACTGTTCAAAAGAATTTATTTTGAGGGAAATGACTGATCATCCCAAAACGAGTTTATTACATAGCATAAGCTTAATGTAGGGTGGAAGAAAGAAGAAAAATATTACAAATTGCTTTTAAAAATTGAAAAAATATGTGAACAGAAGAAAAAAATATCAGAGCAGCTCTGGGCTTCTTTGGTCTTAGGGAAATTAGAGTTTACAGAAAGAGGAACGTAAACAGCAATTGACCTTGTATTTGTAATGTATGGACAAAAATCTTCTGTTCCATAGGTAAAATGTGTGACACCATATTGTTAGTAAAGTTAAGCATTCTTAACACAGTGCAAAGTTAATAATATTATCAGTGAGACCTTATGTGGATCAATATTTCAAATAGTGTCCATTTGATTTTAATATGTTGCCCCCAAAAGTCCTGTTCCAAAATGGAACTACAGTAACTTCACAAATATAAGAAACAATGTATTTGAAAAAATTATATTTAAGTTTTGCTGCTGAGAAGAAATGGATTTGAATGGTAGGTCACGCATTACTATCTTTATATCACATTGAGAAAATAATAAATGACAAAAAAAAATCTCAAATGGAGATGCTATTTGTCCAACAGTGTTGAAAAATAGAGGCAGCTTCTTTTCAGGAGCTTCTGTAGATATTGCTGTAGTTTTCTGAGGACGTAAAGAATTATGAAAATTATTTGTAATATCACAGATCGAGCAGTTAGTATGTCAGTGTAAGGAACCCCTGAAACTGCTGGTTCTTTCAACATTTATGCAATCACACTACGAAAATAAAGAAATTAGTATTTTATCTCAGAACTTCTTGACAAAGCTTTCTTAAAATTCCCTTCTTCTTGCTACTTTAAAGGATTTAAATCCCTCTTCTCCTCATAAGTGACAGCTAATCCAAACTGTCCCAGTACTGGTCTGAGAATTAAATGAGGCAGAAGTATTTAGAATTTTCATTTCTAATTCTGATGGCCTAGTTTTCTTTCACAAATCCATTTTCTGCTTAGTACCACATGATTTTCATTTTCTTGTTGTATAATTTCACAAGCCAAAATATACTATATTTCAGTTTGTTTCTTAATTGAAGCTGGTAGAGAAAACTCTTAATTGTTCTTTTCCTCATCTTTAAATTCAACCTGAATTCTCCTAAGGTCATACTTATTTGATCAGCTACAAATCACAAAAAAAAGTACTAATATGGCTAGTGAATGACTAAAAACCATGTCTCTTTACCATCATGTCTTTTGAGCTCTCCGAAATATTTCTTTCCCAATGAACCAGTGAGTTACAAAACGTCTAGAGTGATAAAAATACTGCAAAATACCTACCAGAAGAAAAAGAAATGTACAAAATGAAGTTGTATTTTAATTCATGTATGAATTAATGAAATCATAGGTCATTCCGATTGCTGCTCAACATGATATGTGTATAGGATCATATCTGGTTAAAACCATAATTCCCTATGATGTCATTACTAACAAAATGACCATAAAATCATTTTAATTTCAGATTATTTTGACAGATTATTTTGACAGAATGCAATTATATTTGGGGTATATTGGTTTACCTGGACTTTTAAACAGCCATCAGCTACTGATAACTTTATGTCATAGTAGGAATTCAGAAATTTAAGCTGAAAAGGTCCTGGACAATCTAATGCCTCTTGTAGCTGAAATATTTAAATATGAGGATACAGTGTACCATTTCTAGATCAACAGTGCTGCTTAACATGTTTGTTGTTTCACCCATTCAGAAAAACTTGAGTGAAGACCCCGGGTTCAAAATGCCGAACTGGAGTGATTTGCAATGAATTGTATGGGAGAATAGTTTATCCACACACCCTTCCAATGCTAGACACTGTGCATGTCTATAGTCCTGGCGGACTAATATGTTTTTATCTACCTATAAAGAGATTTTTTTGTATGTTTAATAACAATAGAAATCTAGAGAGAGGCTGAGAATTTCCAAATTTCAATAATGCTCAAAGTCATATTAATTGTTTAGGTTTTGTTTGGTAAAGGTTAGGAGACTTCTTTCAGAATGTTAAAACAAAGTCTGTAAAATTTTGTTCTTTCATGTGTAGAGTCCAGGAGACATTTGCAGTAGCTTGAATGTGTTTTGATGGGCTCCTATAGCAACTTCAGCACTTTCAAACTTCCATTTGGTTTTATATACTTAATATCCTTTACACAAATCAAAGTTCAGACTAAGAACCAGAGATAATACAATTGAGTTTCTAGAATTTTACTAACTGTGAAAGGATTTAGTTTTCTCCATAGCAAATAGAACAGTAGATCCCAACAATTTTTTCCCCTGTTTTTTTATATGCTCATGTTTCTAGAAAACAAAAGATGCTTTCAATCTTGGAAAAATATGAATTTATCTTTCAAAAAAAGTAGGCACATATTAACCTATGGGACAGGAGAAAGGCAGTGTCATTTCCCTGAAAGCCACCGTACAACACTTATCTGTCCAGAAGGAACAAAATAAAATAATAAAAAACATTTATTAACACTGAAAGAAGTTATTTTTGAGGGGACAGAGAAATCTTGTTGCAGATGCAAGCCTGATGTTAATGAATCCATTTGTAAATGTTTAGTTCAAAGTAATGAAGAAATAAAACTAAATGTTACAGACTCATTACCTTTACAATAGACAGGGGTGTAGAAAAGATGGAAAAGAGCTCAGCTGGAGATAATAAAATACTCAACCCACGTGTGGTTGCACTTCTTTGAGCTTTCAAAGGACTCAACAATAAAGGTTCCCCACTGGGATCCCTGATACAGCACACACAACTGACATTTCCAAGAGGAAGAAGCACTACATACTTAGTACAGATCCTAAATGTCTGTCCCTGTGTTGACATATCTAGACTACTCTACTTTCTGTAGCCTATGTTGACTGTCTAGACTAAGCCTGCTTCATCACTTACTGGAGAAAGTTTAAATTCTGAATTCAACTGCAAAATTAAAATTATCTTGTCTATGACACAGTATTTCACATCTCTTTCACTCTATTTACCCTTTTTGCATGTTCTTCCAGTTTCTTGTGAAACCTCCATAATTCTGTGGTGGAAGATATTAGATTAGTTATGCATTAGTTTTGGCTGGATATATCTAAAATCCTCCAATGTAACTACTTCATTTGCAATATTTTTAAATAAAAATGATATTCAGTTTCAACCAGGTGACACATTTAACATACCATCTCTGCTTTAGCATTTCACAGCTTTACCAAGCACTGTTCATGCACAGCTACTATGCTTGTGCTCCTTAGATTACCATGACACTGACAGTGCAAAGGAGGGAAGTGTAAGGAGTGCATATATATAGAAGGATGACTTTTTTTTTTTATTTAAAGGATAAAGAGGCAAAGACAAGGAATTGGAGGGAAAAAAAAAAGTTACTGACTAGAAATAACAAAAGGAAGCAGAAGAAAAGAAGCGTAAAAGTGACAAAGAGAAAAAAAGAAGAAAACCAGTTTTTCTGTCTTCTCATCATACATGGGGCATAATAAGTTACAGATGAGAGGAGTGGAAATAATTGCTTTAAGAAATTATTTAAAATTTCTGTGGAAAAATAAAACTTGCAAAAAATTTTAGCTTTTTCTATTAAGATATCTTAGACTTATGACCCTGTGACAAGATGAAGTTGGCTAGATCTGGTTATAAATGAAACAAAAGTCCAGTGGGGCCTTTTTGTATTCAGAGAGGATATAATACATTTTGCTTTATATTAGTCTGCACTGCTATGCTGGCTGCACATTTCAAAATTAGATTTGCTGAAAGAAAACATGATGGCCTTTCAAGATTGCAATCTAAAGTAAAAAGACAACAGGGCAATACTAAATTTAGTTTTATATTGTTTACTTGAAATGTCTTTGAGTCTCTTAAGTGTCATCTGGTACATAGTATGGAAATCTTTTCTTATTATTTTCTGCATCATATGGTTACCTCTAATATTTTCTGTTGACTCTAGAGAGATGTAGGTAAACCCCTGCTCTGACTCAATGGCACCAAATCATAGTGATCTAGTAGATGCCAAAGGCAGGTAAAAATATCAAGTTGGTCAAAATAACGCAGGCTAGTGCCTCTGTCATTGCAGAAGGGAATAACTGATACTGGAAGAGACCTCAGAATATTTTCAGTCCAACCCCTTGCTGAAAGCAGAGGTAGTGCTGGGGTCAGACCAGGCTACTCAGAGCTTTGTTTATTTGAGTCTTTCTGCTCAACCCTAGTGGATCTTCAGCTTTCCTGACATCACTTCTATATGCCTGGGAAATATTTATAGATTCCTTCTGTACCGTCTGTTCCTGCTTCCAGCCCATGTGCTGCATTTCTGCATCAAGGCTCTAGCTATCTATCCCAGCCAAGCTAGTCTCCTGATACAGGTTGAGAAGAGATGATTAAAATTAATTTCCTTATAGTATTTATAAAAATAAGCTTTTCATAGGAGAAAATTGGAAAAATACAAGAAAACACAAAGCCTAAACAATAAATCAGCAAAAACGACCCAGGAGAGTAAATGTCCTTATGGACTGAAATGATCTTGTTTCCCATTTAATGCCAATACAAACTACATTTTGGTCATGGAATTCCCTGCTTTCATGGGATTCAAATCTGATAAAATAACCTATTCTTCTGCATGGTTTAGTTTTGGATCTTCGGTGAGATCCTTGGTCATCTCAGTAAAACATAACCCAGGTCCACATTGCTATAAATAAAATTAGTTCCACATTGCCCCGAATTAATCCATCTGAAGCACAAACAAGGATGCTCTGTCATAAAAGAGCACAAAGTAGGACAGATAACTAGGTCAAGCTACAAATATCACACTTTTCTTCCCAAGCACGAAGGCAGACCATCCTTGCAGTGGGACAATGCTATCCTTAAAGGCCTTCCATCTTTCCCAAACTCCTTAGCCTTTGAGAGGTGATGTCTATCTGGATGTCACCAACCATTTTTGTGAAAAAGACAAAATCTGTTTTCCTGAAATGCAGTCTGCACCCTGACTCCCTGAGAGTCTCCTTCCTCACACACCTCAGGACCATCAACTTTGTTTGATATCACTGCAAACAAGGCTACTGGACAAAGTACTCCAGATTTGGCCTCACTAGGCCTGAGTAGAGGATCACCTCAAGGTTATTATAATTATTATTTCAACTAATTTATTAAAATTGGTTTGCTGTATTTTTTAGCCTGTATGAGTTATCCATTTCACAGCTCTAAATGGGTTATTTATCAATCCTCACTGTAAAGAGAGCAGTCAAATATTCTGCAGTTTAGAGAAAGAGTGACAAAGGGAAATCTTGAATTTTAGACAGCTGATTGCTCCTATATGCCCTTCAGGCTGCTCAAAAATCATCAAACCCAACAAAAATTATATCTTAGATTTTAATCATAGATAAGTTAGATGACCACTGCCAGCTATCTAGTCAGATCTAGGACCTTCTCTTGGCCAGACTTAACAGTCCCAAAGGCTTTCAATCTCTCCTTATATGACAAAACAAAAATTGGAAACTAAAAACTAAGGTACACTATGCATTTAATTGCCTCACTGCATATCGTGACATAGATGTTTGGACTTGTTGCCATTCTGGAGTTAGAACTGTAGTTATAATTAATTTAACTTTGATCCTGGAAGCACCTTTTGAGAAGTAGAGTATTTGTTGTTAGATATCCTGGTTCTATGTCTATTATAGGTTCACCTTTCACCAAGCATATGAAATTAAACAAGAGAAAGTGCCAATTCTGCACCTGGGATGGGGTGACCTTGGATGTATGGATGGACTGGGGAATGAGATTCGGGAAAAGAGTGCCAGGGAAGGGTCCTAGGTATCCTGGTCGATGGCAAGTTGAACATGAGCCAGCAGTGCCCTAGCAGCCAGGAGGGCCAGCCCTGTCCTGGGGGGCAGCAGGCGCAGCATGGCCAGGCAGGCAAGGGAGGGGATTGTCCTGCTCTGCTCTGCTCTGCTCTGGGGTGGCCTCAACTCCAGTGCTGCGGACAGTTTGGGGTGCTGCAATGTAAGAAAGATATTTAAGTACTGTAGAGTGTCCAAAGGAGGACCACGAAGGTATGAAAGGTCTTGGGAGGAAAACCTTATGAGGAGAGGCTGAGGGCACTTTTCAGCCTGGAGAAGAGGAGACTGAAGGGAAACCGCATTGCAGTTACAGCTTCCTTGGGAGAGGAAGAGAAGGGGCAGGCACTGATCTCTTCTCTGTGGTGACCAGTGACAGGGCTTGACAGAATGACATGAAATTCTGTCAGGGGAGGTTTAGGTTGGATATTAGGGAAAGGTTCCTCCCCCAGAGGGTGGTTAGGCACTGGAACAGGCTCCCCAGGGAAGTGGTCACAGCACCAAGCCTGAGAGAGTTCAAGAAGTATTTGGACAATACTCAGGCACATGGTGTGACTCTTGGGGATGGCCCTGTGCAGGGCTGAGAGCTGGACTCTGATGATCCTTGTGGCTTCCTTCCAATTCTGTGATTCTGTAATTCCATGCCTTATGGTAGAAATTAATTTTGTGTTACAGTGTACAGAATATCCAATGTTTTTTAGCTGCAATTTCTGAAGTTTAAGATATTGTAATACTGCCTTTAATTTCAATTAATGAAAATTAGCACATCAATCATAATATATATTTAATTTGTCCTACATAAAAGCTTGTTGCATTTTCTGTTGCATACTTTTACTAACCTTCTGTTATGTTAAACTAATGTTATTTCACATTGTTCTACAAAATATTATTCTTGGCTATATCTGCAGAGATGTTGACATGACTAAAGATAACTTCTGCCTTTGGAAGACTCTGACCTGTTTGTACCTAAAATACTCAGGAAAGGTATTCATGTCTGACAGTTTGCAGGCGACTAGGTGATAAATAAATGTATCTATATTTGACCCAATAAGTTAATTTTTAAAAAAGAAAAAAAAAGGGAGTTTAGTTGGTACTGTATTTTCCTTATACTGTTTTGTTTCCAGTCTACTTGCACTTATGGTGAGATATTAATCTGACCACCCAGCTGCAGACAGCTTCTGTATAAGAAGAATGATTGTCCATAAAAACAACTAGGAAAGTTTCCTGAAACGTATTGCTTGCTCCTGGAGACTGAGAGTAAAGGTTTTCAACAAAATAGATAAAGATTACTACCAAGAAAAAAACCAAAAAGGGGGAAACTAAACCGCTTTTATTCTCTTTATTTTAGAGAAAAAAAAAAAAAAAACAACAACTCAAAAGAAGTATAAGATCTGTTCAGCTGGAAATAAGCTACTGCTATATAGAAAAAAATACTTATTTGCCTTCTTTTTCATCTATTTTTAATTTTTTCTGTTTGCACTATAATGTTCAGATCCAACAGGTCAGTGTGTTCACAAGGATTCAATCTAGTTCTCTCTGCACCAGGGAATTTACTTGCATGTTCTTTGAACTGAGATTAATAGCTTACCTAACCCCTTCTGATCCTGCCATTTTGAAATGTTTTTAAGAATATCCTGTCAAACACATTTCCCTATAGAGGCCTCCTCCACCTTCTATTTCTTTCTGACTTTCACTGTTACTTTTTTATGACTGAAAGGGTATAGATCCTACTCGGTTCAGATTTTGTTGCAGTTGACCTCCATAAGAAGGAGAAGGAGAAAGTGTGTGACTCTTTATTTCCAGATAAGACTGAATTGCTTCCTGGATGAATGAACTTTTAATGGGGAAAAAATCTAAAGTCTAAAGAAATACAATAATATTTATAGGAACATAATATATATTTAAACTATCTTGTGACGACGTTAGGTTTCTTGCACAGTACAACTCCTCCTCTAGAACTTGTAGAGCTCACCACTTTTACAGAAGACTGCTGTAATGCCACTCCAAGCTCCTGAGTGCTGAGTGAGCCTTAGGTCTACATGCACAGTACACGGATAGGAGAGGAGAACCCAGTTACTTGAGGAAACACAGTAATTCTCTGGTTGATGTAAGAAGTCTGCACACCAACACTGGGACTGAGACCTTCTGCTTCTAGATGAACAAATATGTAATTATGATGTCTTGTGGGGCTGCTTGGAAGAAATATCTTCTAAAATATCTTTTAAATTGGGAGATAAATTCATGTGTTCTCTCTGGCACACAAGTATACAAAGAGAATCCTCAGAAAATCATAGCCTGCACTTAACTCTGTGTCAGTAGAAGACAAGGGCAGTTTTACAGTTGAGCTCAGTAGGAAGAGAGAGAAGGAAATGTCAAATGCAGTTTTGAAGCACCACTCCCTGCTTTTATATGGCTGCATCAAAATAAGAACAGAAATTTGCACAGAAATTCTGTGCATTGATACATTTTATAGGAATTCCATTTCATCCTGCTGCAAATCCAGTTGTAAGGTATTCTTTCCTCAAGCAGCAGATGTTTCCCAAAGCAACAAGTCTGGCACATCTCTAAGTTTGATCCACAGGTTCCAAAGGTCAACTACTGTGCATGCTATCTTACAATGTACTATTGAATATTTTGAGTTAAATAAAAAGCTTGGACTTTTGGCTGCATAATGATGGAAGAAAGAGCTACATTTTGATAGCACATCTGCAATCAGATGTCATTAAGGAGAGATAAAGCAGCATCCTAAGGGAACAGTGAGGCACAGCAGGGAACAGTCATGGAAATGCCAGTACCTTATTCAGTATATTTCCACACAATATAATTCATGCAGGGACAAATTCCAAGGCTTAGTGCTTCAAGATGAAAATAAAATAAAATTAAGTAGGCTTCTTATGCTTGCTGCCAGATACAAAGGGGGGAGATGAGATTTCTCTCACTGCCAGTGTGGGTCACTGGAGTGAGCAGCAACATTCACTATTGAGGCAAGTGAGTGACAGTTATGATGGACAGTTATGATTTTTTTAATGAGGTCATGTTATTTAGCATTTTACCTTTTGCCATCGGCACATTTTTTCCATATTTTAGGAACTTTTTTTTTAAAGTGTCACCCCTTATGGTTTTTTTCCTCAGGTCCAGAAAATATCAGGGTTCTGCTGTGCTAGCATAACCTGTTATAGTTTTCAATCTGTACTTCAAAATATGTACTTCATCATAATAGCTGCCAATCTGAAGGCTGCTTCTTCAGCTGAAAGAAACTGGCGTGGCCTTTGCATTAAAATAGAGAAATGGGAAAAAACACAAAAGAAAGATCTCTTCACATTCATTCTTGAACATGTAGGAAATATACAGTTTATCAGGTAATTACAGATTTGCTCCCCAAACTGTTAAGAAACACTCCTGGACCAGGGAAAGCATTGAAGTAAGTCAAGAATGGTCACAATTATGGAGAAAGGCTCATGTGAGCTAATACAAGGAAGAGGCAGTCAGTAATCAAATCAGTCAGATTGGTGCAAAATACCACCTTGAAGCAGTTAATGTGCAATGAGGGTAGCAGTTACCTTTGTTGTTTGCACACAGTATCTTTGGAGCAGCTTTTCCTTTTCTGTTGGGATGAAAATGTCTTTTGCCCAGAGGGTTTCACAGACTGAAATCAAACAATACCATATTTCAATGCTCAGAAGATTCTCAGAGAACCCTGAGCAACTCTGCTGAAATCTCAATATACTCACCAAACTGACGAAGAAGCCCATATCCAAGTGTGAAGAACAGGACAGACATAACTATATAGAACAACGAAAGTATGAACTTAAAAAAAAAAAAAAAAAAAAAAACCAAAAAAAAACCAACAAAACAAAAAACCCAAAAAAAAACCCCCCAAAAAACAAAAACCAAATCCCAGTAGAGTCAAAGTATTTTTACAGAGCTGGGGAGACAAACTAAATGCAGAATGGAATTATGTTAGTCAGAGTATACACGGGACACTTGGTAATTGCCAGAAAAATATGACCATCCTTTCCACAATCCACCCAGCCTCAAACTCCCCAAAAAGGAAACATACCTGATCCCTGTGTCAATTTTATTTAGGTAAGTTCAGAGATCACTGACTGAAAAGCCCTGGGTAAAAAAAGTAATGTCTTGTTTTCCTGATATCTGGAAATTCATGTAATAGAGGGAAGGTGTGTCTGTGACACAAGGCCTGCAACATAACACATTTATTATGTGTTTCAGGGATACAGTGTGTCTGGCTACAACATCCTGAGGTACTAGCGGGGAGCATGGATCGGTCATTCAGCAGGATTGTGTTTGAGGCTAATTCCTGCCAAAGACAATACAGCTAGCTGATGTCCAGGTCACTATTGCCAGTGGAATAACATATTGCTGCAGTTGAACAGGAATGTTTTGATTCAGAACCTGAGAAGTTATGTGCAAAAAGTCCATCTGGTATACTTGACGGAGAGAAAGAAGTCTTTCAATCACAATGGACCATAGGCCGCAAGAGAGAAGTTTTTGAGAGCTGCTGCTACTACTTGTCCCCAAATGACTTCAGCATATGCTTTGCAACTCCATTGCTAGCAATTCGTTGTTTGTCAGAAAAATGAGTCTAGAATTCACAACACTGATTTTTTACTCAGAGTTTCCTTAGAGCATGGAAATACAACATCTGAACAAGAGCTGGATAGACAGAGAGCAGAGAAAGACATAGGAAGCATAAACCAGAGCCATTACATGTGGCTGCAGGCTTCCATTTGGACTTTCAAAATTGTGCTGTTGCATCATCAGAAAGTCAGCAAACAAATCAAATTCCGCAGTACATTATTTATTAGTTGCATTTCTATTCTGTTTGAAAATGTTGATAGTTATTTTCTATAGGAATGGGAGCCTTTTCTACCACTTCTGAATGATAATACAGGACAATAGAACACTACAGCACACCAAGAAAAATGTTAAAAATGTTATCCAGTCTTTTTACATGATCTGCTATTGCCAAGTCAATGATAGTTTTCCTGACTCTGATGAGAAATTTCAATATGGGACAAGAATATGCAATGCTTAAGGCAATGGTAAAGGCATTGTCTTTGTGACAAAAACATAAAATGGAATGAAGCAATTTATGCTGTTCCATGAAGGGTGGTTACTTGCTGGCTTGTTTTCCTTTACTTTCTCTTCATGGATATTTATTCCTACTTATATTTTAACCTAGTTTTTTTTTAACATGTAAACAGGATAGTAATTATACTGAAAAAATGATGTTCATTCTATCCTTTGCTCTCTCCTCTACAAATTTGACTTACAGAGCCTGCACTTGTGAGTTAATTTTATGCTGGAGCAAATAATTCTTGAAACCTTAACTCAAGAACAGAATTCTTTGTTTCTGGCTGAGACATGATGATTCAGGAAATTTTTATGTGCTGTGCCTGTTGAATGTTGCCCTTGCAAGTAAATACAGCCCTAAGCTTAGAACATCTGTCCCCTCAGGAAATTAATATCAACACCAGGCAATATTTAATCCCAAAGATGCATGTCTAGTGCATGACTGAAGAAAGAATATATAAACTTGCTCAGTAGATTGCTCTCTGTTCTGGCAGTGAATCAGGCATCTACCTACTGAGAACATTGTGAACATCTATCAAATGGACAAATGCATGCAATCTGACTGAAAGTCACTTCTGCACTATCAGTATAAATGCTTTATATTCAGTATTCCTTACATCTGAGGAACAAGCTGATATTGCATGCAAGTTTCTTCAAAATCCTTTCAGCAGGATGAAATTATGTCAAGACTTACCACAGGGCACTTCATACTAAACAAAACATAAATGTGCTCTGTAATAGGCTTCATCACCAGCATTTCAGAGGACACTGCATCTGTGTAGCCTCCAGAGAACAGGGCTCTCTGTTACAGGTAAAGGAGCTGGATTGATGAGCCGAGCAGGGGACCCAAAGGCTGAGCCATTCTTGGCCTTGAGCCCCAGCAGGTTGTGGAATCTTCTTCCTGTGAGGTATTCAAAGGTAAGCTATTCAGACAAAATGCCATCTGCCATAGTACAATTGTCCCAGTTTCCATCAGAGGCTGGAGCAGAACAACCCCTAGAGGTCCTCTTCCCTCCCCATTTCTATAATTAATTTTGCAATACAGAATTCTGTTCTTCTCTGTATGGTGAGGAAGAGAGAGGGCACCAGAAAATCTGTGTATACTAAGGGGCAGTGCTATTCCAGAAGAAAAATCTTCTGCCTCACTTTAAATACATATAGGCTGAAAGTTCCAACAGTGTTCTCAAGCATGAAAATTGTGGGATTCTGGTATAGTTTTTCAGTGGAAGTAAATGAAGGCAAATCAGTAACAACTGTTAAGATGGGGCTTAGGAAGTTTGTGAATGTTGTCTCCTATGGTTTCTTTGATGTAAAAGACTGTGTTTGGTGATCTTCCATATAGATTATGCACTACTGGGGAATTCATGTCAGTGTGTTTGGGTGTATGTGTGCTGTGGGGATTAGTTACAGGAGAAATGTTTAGAAATTTATAATAGTTCACTAACATTTACAAATTAATGTAAATTAATTTACATTAATTAATTAATTAATTAATGTAACCCCAGTATCACGATTTATCTGTTCAATTCCTGATATTGATCCTGAATATATAGTTTTGTATTTTCTGGGTAATTACATGACACTAATAATTCATAGATATCTTTGATACTTATTTCATCAAAATTATGTGGGTTGAGGAGTTTTCTCTTGCAACAGTGGTCACCCGTCAATTTTCTTTACATAAAATTGCCAAAATTATATCTCCAAGATCTGATTTCAATCAAAAGACTCTTATTGCTTCTGACAGACTTTAGATCAGATTCAAAATCATGACAAGTGAAGGAAAATATATTAACAGTGAACGTATGGCAAGGGAAGCAAATCTTATTTAAAAGAAAGACTACACAGAGGGAAAGCCCTGGGATTCAGCATCAAAATAACACAATGCTGCAGCTTTTGCATTCAGGCTGGCTCGTGTTTGTTCACAACATAAAGTACAGCTACCTATTTGGTGTTTTCTCAAGATAACTTGCATTTTGCCTTCAGATTTTCATAAAAAATCTTGGAAACTGACTAATGAAAGCAGACATAATTAAAAAAATGAAAACATTATATCATGAATTTTCATTTTCTTTTTAAAATCTGTGTTATATAGATATCTATTTTTGACCTTTTTTTTGAAGTCAAACCTCTGATATACAACATCCAAATTAGAAGGCAATTGCTATTTTAGACAACAATTTTACAACACAGGGATGCTTTTTTGGGCATGACTAACAGTCCTGAAGTTTCCACATGCTTTGTACACTTCAGCTGAGGTGAAAGGAGTGCCACATTGTCAGTTTTCTGGTTTTTACATGTTTACTGAACTATGAATTTGCCTGGTTTCCTGTAGTCAGTCACTCACTTTCCAGAATTTGTCCACTTCTTAGGAATTTTGTCTTGCTTTTATGTGGTAGGGGAAGAGTATTCAGCCACATTCACTGCACTCTGCCAAAAGTCTGAGAAGAAACAATGGTGCTTTTCATTCTCAGAGACTACGCCTGTACCAGCAGGGATAGAGGCGCTTCTGAATTCCTGGCTCTGAGCTGGAATATCCCCCAATTACCTCCGGTTTCCATATGGGGCACAAGCTGGGCATGCACCAACCTTCCCTCTTCAAGTCTGGTTCTATGCTGAAAAGAAATGTGGCCTCTGCAGCCAGAGGGAAACCAAACAAGTCGTGGTCTGTGGGATCAGGTTCCCAGACTACTTAGAGAAGGATGCAGGCAAAAGGACGGTACTCATGGCTTCATTTTTCTCTTAGAAATCTGAGTGCCTGAACCCACATATTCCCTGTGAATTCAATACTAAATGCCAGTTCTTTCATATCTAGGGCTAAAATGAGCACTTTGTAGTCAAACACACAAATGCTTTTACCTGTGAAGTATTAATTACCACTCTAAGGACACGGTCATGTGGTCTAAAGAAACCAAGTCACTGAAATGTGGCAAATGACTGCTTCTCAACTGAGCCATTGTATCAGACAACATGTGTGCATTTAGTTTTTCTTCACAACTGTGAACTGAGACACATTCATCAAAGCTACAGGATCTAACAAGATATAGCACTTACAGCCACTGGGAAAATGTGTGTGCACTGCAAATCACCCCTCACCTTTTACATTGAAATGCCGAGATTTAGGAATATTACGAGAATTGGACCAGCTGTAGGTCTTCTCCAGGGTGGCCTTCTCTAATTCTCCATCCCTTTTGTCTACTGGAAACCAACTATTTCAAATATAAGCCCTTAAAAACCATATTCCAATCCTTTCATTTGCTCTTGGATGACTGCCATAATTACATTGTTTCTATTCAGCAAGCATGGATCCCCTATATGTCTTAACAGAGTGCTTAGCAGTATAGGGACATACAGCTCTCTCAGAAAGTTTCAACCTACTACTTATTTCTAATACTGCCTTTTCACAGAACGTTACAGCAAATAATCACACTGTTTCCAAAGCAGCATAACAAAATAAAAAGTTCCAGCTCTAGAAATTGCTTACAAACTTTTCCTCCTTGTGAGATTAACCCTTTGGTGACCTACTCTTTCCTGCTTAAGACCCTTTTCTGCTTCTCTCATTTTCTTACGATGCACACTCTTTGGAAGATGCCTGGTTAATTAGGAGTCTTGTAGTACTTGACTTGCAGCTCCCCTATGGCCACTGAATTCATCTTTCCCCTCTAGGTAACCTAACACAAGGTTATATCACAACGCTTAGAGAGTTTTGTTTTGGGGTTTTTTAGTTTGTTGGTTTGGTTTATGGGGTTTTTTTCCTTTTTTTTTTTAATTTGAATTTGACAGAAAAAGCAAAGTTGTAACAGAAAACCTCTGAGGGACTGGCAGGAACTTGATTTAGCAGCTTCCAGCAATTTCCTTTCTTGATGTGGTGTAGATCTTAAAAAACAAATTTTTCTTTATTCTCACAGGTTACATGTTTATTGATAAGGATTGTCTATAAAGGTGTCTTTTAAGTATTTGTATGCTTTTCAGTCAAAAAAAATGATGTTATTCTCTTTTTTTCCTTATGATTTATCTTTAATATTATTTAACTATCTCTTTCAAGGGTCCTGGAAAGGTATGGTTTATTCACATATTTTGCACTTTAGTGATATCAATTCTAAGAAGCTTTTCCTTTCTGATTTTTGTGAACAACTGTAAACAGGTCTGAAGTTACTCCTCATGATAGCCCATGTGATGCTGGAATCACACTTTTGAAGATAGTCTTTTATTCACTTGGTTAACAAAGCACTGGAGTTACAAATGAGGGTAAAAAGAGTAACCTTAAACAATTACCATATAAGATCTACTGGTATTCTGCCTAAGCACATTTTCAATCAACTGCTTTAAAGAAATTTCAACATTGTCATTTTTATTGTTTCGAAAATCAGCATTTATATTTTTAAGTGCTGGGGACAATTCCAGAATCTTTGAAAAACTTTAGAATTAGGAAAACTCTTTGCTTACAGTGCATTACTCAATCTGTTTTCCCTTGTGTCTTGTGATAACTGAAACTTAGGTTTGCCTTCCACATATCACCACACTTTACATCTTAGGTTTGGCCTGGGATGTGAGTTTAATACATGGTATGATGGAACAGAAAACTCCTGTGGTGAGGGAGGTGTGAAACAAGATTTCAGGCTTGTCAAGGGATTTTTTCCTCTTTGTAGATCCTGTCTGAGAGGTCATTTTTATCACGTCTTACCATATAGCACAGCTGGACAGTCATATCCTTATAGCAGATGGCTGTGGAAATGGCACATTCCATGATTTGTCTGCATAGGTGTCCTAGAGTGACT
>WBMY01008958.1:0-65459 GCA_013397315.1 Donacobius atricapilla
TATATAAATATCGTCACGGTAATGATATATTTATGCGCTCGCAGCTTTTTTCGCGTGTTTTCCCCAAGTGTTTTCGGCTTCGCGTGGTTTTGATTCGGTGGCAAAAAAAAAAAAATACGGGAGAACGGGGAAAGAAGTATGAAAAAAAATAAGGCGATGGTGGAAAATAAGGGAATGGAGGTAAAAATAGGGGAATAGGGGGGGAAAAATCTTGCCTAGCCGGTAGAAGTCCCCCCCTTGCAGCGTAGGATTTTGTTGGCGCTGAGGAAAATCCCCGCCGCGGCGGCTGCGGAATGAATCTGGGAAATAAATCTGATTTTCGGGAGAGCTGGGAGAGGCACAGACCGTGTTGCAGAGGGACGGGACTGCGCTGCTGGGCGCTGCGCTTCCCGGACAGCCGAAAAACCCCATTCCCTGGGTGGAAAAAGGAGTAAAATGGGGTTCTTTTAGTGATTTCTTGCCCGAGCCCCGCTGAGGTCCTTCTGCCCCCGGGCAGCGCTGCCGGCACCGCTGGTTTTCATGGGTTTTTTTTCTCTTTGTTTTTCCTTTTTTTTTTTTTTTCTCCGCAATTCTTATTTTTTTAACCCGCGAACAAAACTTCCATGCAGTGTGCAGGGACTGCTCCCTCCTTATATTTTTTCCCCCTTCTCTACGCCCTTCATCCTCGGGCAGCCCCACGGCTGCATCTCCATTAAAAAAAAAAACCAGACACTGAAATATACGCAGTTTTTTTTTTTCCCACAGTCGGCTTTTTATTTATTTGTTTAAATTACTTTTGTTTTTTGGAGGCTTTTCATCTCTTTGTCCTTTTCCGAGCTTCCTTTCCCAGCGGCTCGCAGAGTCCGGCACTGCTGGGAGGACGCTGCCGCGCTCTCCTGCCCACACTCCTGCTCGCTGCTTTCCCTGGGAGGACACAAGGGATTTCTGACCGTTTGATTGCCCTCTCTGGCTCTATTTTTAATTTTTTTTTTCCGCTTTCTTTCCCCTGGGCGTGGAGAGGTGACTCGGAGTTTACTTTAGGCGTTGGGAGGGTGACAGGTTTTGCAATAATAAACCTGCTTTTCTCCCAGCCGCCCGGGATGAATGACTTTGAAATTTGCAAACCTGATTGCCAACATCTGCAGAGAAGGAAGCAGCCTGAATCGAGGGAAAAAGATTTATTAGTTTTTGACTAGGTGGCAGTGCCAATTTCCCAGGTGCTAAGAGGAGAGGTGTAAAGCGAACGGGGCTATGAAGCCAAGCACATGGGCAAACACCTTCTTTTTTCCTTCCCTTTTGTCTTTTTTTTTCCCTCCCTTTTTTTTTCTGGTTGTTTTTCCCCCCCCCCTTCTCCTCCACCTCCTACCGCAGCAGAATATGATCTTTGCAAAAATTCATCTGGTCAATCACAAGCCAAACCAAGTCTGGGTTCTTGGTGGGTTTTTTTAATTATTCTTATTTTTTATTTGGGGTTTGTTTGTTTGTTTTATTTCTCCTCCCAAAGTTTCCTTTTCTGAAATCCAGGCAGATCAGGAGGGAGGCACAGAGCTCTGGCCTCTCCCAGCTCTCCGAGCTCCGTGATGCCGTGTCTGGGAGCTTTCCTACCACACTGGGAGAAAGCCTCAGATTTGGGTCCCCTCACAGAGGGGAGTGGGCTGTGTGATACCTCAAATTCCTTTTTACTGTGTTCTTATTTTATTTTCAAAATTACTTTTATTTTCCTTTTTGTGGGAGTTGTTGGAAATCCCCTGTCCCTGCACCTCAGTGCTGCCGCGTCTCCCCGTCCGCTTCCCCGCGCGATCCTCGCAAAGCTCGGCTTTGTCACGGCAATTCCCAGGCAGGCCAAATTCCATTAAAAAGATCTGTACCATTAACAGCCGAAACTCCCGTTAAACCACAGCGGCGGGATAGGCAGGGATATTTTTGCTGTTGTCGTTTTTTACAGCTTTAACAATATCGCCTGAAATGATGATTGCTTCCTGCTACCGAGGGGCCCTTTGTAGGTTTGCGTTCGCACTGCTGTTGATGTGTGGTTTTGGTGCTTTTTTTTGTTGTTGTTGTGTTTCTTGGGGGGTTTGTTTTGTTTTTAGGAGGGGCGGAATGCAAAGGCTTGTGCAAGGGGTTAAGAAAAGTGGGCAGGAGGCGAAGCCTTTAAATAGAGCCAGTTCAAACCGATCCTTAAATACTGCCGGGCTGAAGAAAGAGACTCTTGAATCTGTCCCAGCGTCCTCCGAAAATAAATACGCCCCTGTAAAAATAGCACGATTGGCCATATTTGAGAATCCAGTTATGGCCGGCACGGACTCCTTGTTTTTCCCGGACCTTCTGCTCATTCCGGCAGCCGGGCTCTGCCCCAGCGCCAGAGTACGGGCGCCTGGGCTGTGTCCGGTGACCCCTGGAGCCTCGGCTCCTCTCGGGGGGATTTCTGCTCCATGGCAGCGTTTTGGCCGCTGCCGTGCGGGCCGGGGGGACTGGGACAGAAGCCCCTTTGTTGGAGGCGCATGGAGGGAGGAGTGAGGTGGAGGCTGAGGCGGGAGCCGAGCCGGCCTTCGATGCGGGGATCCCCGTCCGTCCCCCCTGTACTCTTGGGCATCGCCATCTCCCCATCCCTGCCGAGGACAGGGGGTGCTCCCCCGATGGGTGTTGCGGAGGGATAGCAGAGGAAAGGGACTGTTCGCGATGGAATTTCATGCCTGGAGCTTGCTGGGAAGACTTTGCTTAAGAAAAGGCTGCGATCGATGGAAGGAGGCAGCTGAGCCCATTAAAGCAAGGGCTCGCTCTGCTCTGCAGCAGCTCGAAATACGGAGGTTTATGGTTTTGCTCCTTCCCTATGCCACTGTCTTTGGGTCCTGGTCTCGGCTGCGTCCCAAAGGAGCGTGTTGTTCTTGGCAGGCTCTGTGTTTTGGGGGAGGTGGAAAAGGCTCCCTCAGACGCGATTGCGAAGGGCTGTTCTGGGACCGTGTCCCTGCCAGGCAGCGGCAGGGCTGTGTGTGTGCAGGGATCACCCATACCCAAAATAAGACTATGAGTTTAAAACAATAGTGATTAATAAAAATGTGCTTAAAAATGTGCTTAATTAAAAATGCTGAGGTAGCCTTTCTTGGTTGGGGGGCTGCAGGAACAGATCTGTGTTTGTATAAAAGGATGCTCAGCCTCTTCCATTAAAATATGCTTCAGAAACACTTTTCAGTGCTGGTGAAAAGGGACACACCACTGTGAGCAGGGCTGACTGTGTTAAATCCAGCTCCAGAGGAGTGGCTGGAAGGAAAGCGGGCAGACAGAGGGGAGAGATTTTGGTTTCCCTTCTTTCCTACTTCACATTAGCATGTGCATTCAAATGCAGGGATTTAAGGCGGATTGGAGACCGTCCTTGCTTCCAGGCCTGCTGTGCCCGAGGAGAAGTTTTCCAGAAAGCTGGGCCAGGTAGGAGCATAGGAAAAGAAATAAAAATACCCTTCCATCCCCCAGGACAGCGCTGCTGTGCCAGCAAAATCCCGCTGTAGCCATCCTTATAATGGCAAAATGGTGCTTCTGCTGAGCCCGCAGATTTTGCAGGAGGCCTTGCCGTCGGCAGTGCCAGTGGAAGCACAATTCGCTCATCAAACTGCATCCATGCTAAACTCGCTTTGCTGATAGAGAGACGGGGATAGCATGGATTGGGCACCGGAGTGATCCGTGCCCCGCTGCTCCACATTGCTCAGAGCACGATGGCTCCCGCACCAGCAGCGGGGTTTTGCCCGTGGTTCGGCGTGGCTCTCTTTGGTCCTCTTTTGATGCTGCAAGGAAAATACCATCGATGTTTAATGGCCCTTAAAATCGCAGTTCCCCCTCCCTGCCTGCCCAGGGGGTGGTGCGAGGGGCAGAGCGCGGGGGGGCTCCTTGGGGCAGGGGCCAGGTGTAAAACCGGGAGGAATGCGGGCAAGCTGGAGACCTGCCTGGGAGGATGCTTCCCTCCCTTGGGGCCCTGGTGAAGCGGGATGGTTTTTGAGCCGTGTTTTGAGGCAGAGCAGGGAGCGTGCGTGTCCCAGTGGGGCTCGGGGAGGTGGTGCTGGGCAGCGATGTTGTGCTCGGTCCGGTCACACTCTGCTCTTCACACCCGGCATCCCCGGGGCTGGAGGAAGTGCTCGGCCATGGAGTGATGTCCCTGCAGCTCCCTCGGGCTGGCGGCCAACTCGTAGGCTGTGAGGAAGGCAGGAGCGGTGTCTGTGCTGAAACAGTGCTGGAAAAGGGACTTGTGCATTTTTGGGACTTTCCCACCCGGAGCTGCCGTGTTTCTCTAATGTCCCAGTGATTTTTCCCAAGATCCTGGTGGACTGTGGGGTGGCATCGCCATCCTTCAGGAGCAGTGGGAAGGACTGTCCAGCCTGTGCTGCATGCTCTGTTGAGATGCCTATCCCAAGCAGTGGTAGCTGCTAGGGATGTTGGGCTTGCAGCGTGGACAAGAGCCCAAGGGCCAACGTGGTGATGTAAACTCGCTCGGAGCAAGGTCTTGCGGGAACCCTTGCTGTGTGAGGGTTTCCAACACTTCCCGGGTGAACGGGCAGGAATCTGTCCCTGCCTCTGGTAACACAAGGCTGGTAAAAGTGTCTTTTATTAGTGTGGTTTTTAGCAGCCTTTCTCCCACTTGGAGCAAGCCTTGCCTCCTACCCAGTACAGAGTCTTCTTGGTAGGGTTGGAAAACCATGGGTCTCATCCCTGACTGATGGTGTGCCAGAGAAAATCTGATCTGGAGGATGAGCCAGCACTAGAAATCCTAGCCGGGGGTGGCATGGGGCACTGGGCAGGTCCCCGGTGTTGGGGACAAGCTCCTGCTCTTTCCCAGCAGAGCAGCTGTTGGAGAAATGGAAATCGCTGGGAATTAATCTCACTGCAAGACGTGGTTAGCAGAGCAGGGCTGTCGTAAGGGAAATTTTAGATCTCCTTCCTAGGATAACCCAGCGTAAAGCTGAAATTAGTTTATAATTATATAGTAAATAACCCCCCATCTTGTCATTTCACCATCTTCTGATGAATATGGAAATGAACATTGTTAAGGGGAATTAACGTCATTATGGCAGCCTTCCAGGTGAGCGCCTTGCGGTTCGGCCGCGGCTGCGACGGGCGCGAGGGTGTCGGATCACCTCCCCGAGCTGGGGTTAGCGCCCGACGAGTCCAAACAAGGCCCCGTGTGTTTTCACCGTGTACTTAACTGGTCCAGTTAAAGCTGCGGGCAGGAGGTGGTGCAGGGAATCGGGGCCAGCCTGGCATGTGCTGACACGAAAGCTGCCGTGCCGGGACGGGGAGATGTTGGTCTGGGTTAGGTAATGCGATCCAGCATCGCCTGCTCGAGGTGCCGAGGACAAGGGAGTGCTTTGTTCAGCCTCGCTGCTGAAACGGAGAGCACGGTGCCCCCTGAGCAACCTGAAAATGCAGGCGGGGTGGAGGAGCCGAGGGCAGCCCCGCGTTCCCTGCCCCTTGGAGCCGGGGCGAGTGAGCAGCGCTGTGTCCATCTGCACAGCCCCTTGCTGGCTTTTCCAGCTGGGTACGCTCTTTAAAAAGCAAAGTTGAGGAGGGGACCTGCCCCAGCCTCGCCACGAGTATTTGGCTGTTTCCTTCTCCCCGTGTTTCCCCCCATCCCCGCGTCCCTGGCTGGCTTTGCTCCGGGATGGCGCAGCTGGATGGATGTCTGCAGGCATCGCGACGCGCCCACCGACGCCGTCCCCTCTCTGCTTTTCATTTGCTTTGCTTATTGTTCGCTTCTCCCCAGCTCTTAAACACCAGGGAGGACAACCACGCAGCCCCTGGAGCTGCGTCCCCGTGGGTGCTGGCTGGGGGACGCGCGCCAGGAGCCCCCGATCCGGCAGCGCCGCGGCAGCGACAGTTGGGCTCGCTCCCCACGCCGCCAGGATCAGCTGTTGGGTGCACAATATGCTCCCGTTTTCCTCTCCAGCTGTTGCTGCTGACGGTTATGGGAAGTGAAAGGTAGTTGAGAGTTTGGCACTGCTAAATCAGGGAAGTGATGGGCGGAAAGGGGGGGGGGCCTTGAGGGGGGGGCTCAGCGTGTCTGAGGCTGGGTTTTGTTTAAATCCAGCCAGATTGAAATCGTGGCAAAAGGATGGAAGTGACCTTGGGAATAAATTTTTATTGCCAGCGTAGCCGTGGCCAAAGAGCCATTTTGAGGGAGCTGGATGCAGGCAGGCAAGCCAAACATGGTGGGCTCAGGGCAGGGGCAGGAGCGATACTCAGGAGGGAGTGTGTCTTTTTAGAGGAATAACAGAAATTTTAAGGCACTCAGCCCTGTCTCTTTGGAGCTGTATCCCTGGCAACTTCTGCAAAGGTTGCTCCTGCTTCTGCCTCCATCCATCTTATCCTGACGCATCCCTGCCAGCGTGGAACCCTTTTTACCTTCGCTAGTTGGATGTATTGCCCCTGATTCCCTTCATGCCCCCATCCCTTCTCAGCAGAATTCCCTGTGACTTAAATATGTTTTTAACACATTTAATTGCTTTTAATTAAAAAAAAAAATTAAAAATAATAACAGCAGTGGCCGTCGTGCTGGGGAAGAGACTGGGCTGCGTGCTGCTCGCAGGCAGTGCCCGTCGCTGTGTGTGGATGAAGCAGCTCCCGTGTTATCACCACGCAGTGTGTGTCATCCTGGTGTTTGTCCTGGTCTGCTGGGCGTGGGGACATCCCACATGCTGTGTCACACACAAGCCAAGTAGATAATGCTCCAGCAAGTAGAGATCCGGGCCGGTGAGTAAAGAAGGGTGCAGGCATCTTGCCGGGTTGCCGGTGGCAGCCCCGGCTCTGCCGGGATGGGCAGGGCACGCTGCCGGGCTCCTGGAGTGTGCAGCGTGCCGGGGTTTCCCTTTGCAATCCCCGCACTGCAGCGGGGCTTTCTCCCTAATGAGATTAGTGACACAAAGCAGCAATTCTTCTGCTACTTTTAATGGATGTTCAGGGTTTGTGTGGGATCGGAAATTCCTACTTTCATCAGATGAGCCCTCTCTGTGACTATTTTGTGGACAGATCTTCCTTTCCTCGGCTTCAGGGCTGACAGTCGTATTGGCACAAGTGTTTCAGGCTTTCCCCTCTTGCCCTCCTCTGCTGCCTGCTCTCCCGAGCCCCGGACATGGTGGATTTTATCTTCTGCCCTGCTTTTGAATCTCACCATCACCCCAATCTGCTTCCATCTTGTGGAGGACACAAAAGCTTGGTGGCCTTCCTTAGACACACTAAATGCAGCTGGGTCGAGAAGTCCCTCTTGAACCATTCTTGCAGATATTCCTTGGTCTCCCTCGCTGAGATGTGCAAGCACATATGTGTACATATATGTGTACGTATATAGGGCACCCATGTAGCGCCTCACCTGACGGAGGGCTGGCCATCCCTGCTTGGTGTCATCGGGGCCAGCTTGGCAATTTGTCAAGAGCCCAAGGGCTGCGCTTCAATTTGAATATGGATTTGCATAATTCATCAGGAATTAAACCACACTGCCATAATATTTGCCTGTGTGTTTATCTCCCATTATCAGCAGTGGGGAGGTGTGGGGTTCTGGGCGTTTGCTGACCGCAGGTACACCTTTGCTTCACAGTTCGGTGCTTTTTTGGTGCAGAAGAGGTGGCGTTGGCAGGTGTTCCAGGAGGGTGTGGGAGGGGCAGGAGCCTCTGGAAGGAAAAAAGGCTGAGAGTAGGGTCAAGAGGAGAGGCTTGGCAGAGGCTGAGCTTTTGAGTCTGGTTTCCTAGGGAAAAGAATCTTACAAGATTGTGATCCGTGTGTGCATCCCTTTCTTCCACCCCCAAATGCCTGCAGCCTGTCACTGAATTTTTCCCAGGGTGGTTTAGGTCCCTGCAGGTGCTGTTTAAGTCAGTGCTGGGCTCTGGGAGAGGGATGCATTCGCTCCTATGGCACATATGGGAGCGTCCAGCTTCACCTCGCACTTACTGTGTCCTGCCTATGCTGTATCCAAGGGGAATCATGAAGCTGGAGCTGATGAATTCGTTTGGGTCATTGGCAATGTCCTTGCTGCAGCCCTGGAGTGTTTCTCGGAGCTGATCCCCTCTTGCTGCTGGCCCCCTGTGTTGTGCTCAGTGACCGCTGAGCACGCAGGCAGCGGTGATGTGGTGCCCAGGTCTGATGGTGGGGCTGTGCCTCCATTTCACCTTGCAGTGCCACCCCCTTTGCAAAGCACCCCGAGAGGTGCTGAGCCGCAGCAGCCGCTTTGCAGACAAGGGGGTTTAAAATAAGCAGCGGCGGCAGAGGCTGCGTCTCCCGGGCTTTGAGTCATCCCGGCTCGTGCTGACTGCGCCTGGCAGGAGCCTGGGAGGCAAAACAAACCCACATCCAGCTGCCACCTCCCTGCCAGATGTTAGCGGAGGGGTGGCTGGTTGGGTTTCGGTGGTGGACTCATCAGCGGAGCAGATGGAGCTGCTGTGGGGAGATGCCACCTCTCTGGTGGCTGTGGTGGAACTGGTGGCTTGGGGCAGTCGCCGGCTTGGGGACTTGCAGCAGTAAGGGGTGAGATGGGCAGCCCCAGTCTGGCACTGTGCAGGTCTGGGTTTGCAGGATGGGGTGTGCTGAGGCTCCTTCCAACACCCCTGGCCTTGGGCATGGTGGGACCTTTCTGGCTGTCACTGTGCTGGACAGGAGGACAGGCAGAGAGGAACCCAGGGGTGATCCTGCAGTGAACCCCCACTCACCACCCCGCGCAGAGGGAAGGCAGCCAGGGCAGTGGGTGAGGCAGCCAGGGCAGTGGGTGAGGCAGCCAGGGCAGTGGGTGTCCATGGCCAGTGATGGGAAGCAGAGGAGAGGAGCAGGTAGGTGGCATTTACCTTTCCATGGGCACCTGGTGTGTGTCCAGGGCTGGCGCTGCCCATCACGCAGCGGTGTTTAATTTCTCAATGGGAGGGCAGGGAGACGATGCTGCACAGTCCCATTTAACCTGCTGGTGACCTGATCTTAAGTCATTGTGGCTGAAAATAGACCGTGTTCCCTCCAGGGCACGGCTAATGGTGCTGGGAAAGCTGGAATCTCTCTTTGAAGGCTGATTTAATTGCTGCTGGCAGGCACTTGGTGCAGGTGATGTGGGGACCAGCACCGGTGCCATCCCACAATAACCTCCCCCACCGAGCTCCTGTAGCTCTCCTGGCTCTGGCAGCGAGGGGTAACGAGTTCTTTTCTAATGAAGGCACGGGACAGTGCGTGGGTGTGCTGGGTTAAATATGCAGGCAGGGCTCAGGGAGGGGGGAGCTCACTTTTTTGTATTGTCTTCTGCACTGAGTTTGGGTGATTTAAAAAATAATTTTAAAAAAATGGGGTGGGTTTAATTTCTGTGCTTAGGAAGGAGGAGGAGCACCTGTACTGAAAGTGTGCATCCAGTGTCAGGAGCAGAGTCAGCCTGAGGACCCCTGTGCTGGACACCAGCGGCTAAAGAATCTTCAACATAATGAGGGATGAACCACGACAAACGCATTTTCATGCTGTCCTAGAAAATCAGGAGAGGAAGGCAAGACTGCAATCTAGCAGCCAGGTTCTACATTCCTGAGGATTCTTCTAATCAGTTTGAGAGTTTAAATTATTACTTTTTCAATTTCTGTACAGCATTTTAGTAAATGTGCAGCTGACGACTCCACCGTGTCACTCCTTGCTGTTTAAGGAGGGCTGTATGGTTGTGCAGTGAGAGCCTGGAGGTTTTGGTGGACCCCTGTTGGGGTGTCAGGTTTAATTATGCCAGCGGAAAAGGAGAGATGTCCAGCATGGTGGGGGATTTCAGGCTGGGAGCATGTGGGAGAAGCTTCTGCTGTAGCGTTTGGCAGTGACCCAGGAGCATTGACACTGGTTTGAGTGTCAGGATTAGTGTGGGACCGGATCGGTGCTTCCCAGACCCCGTGTTTCAGGCTGAGTGGACTGGCTGCACATCACGTCAAGAATCCCCCTGGGATGGTTTCCATCTTGGCCCCTCCAGTGTGAGGAGAAGCCACCTTCACTTTGCCAGAGTGATTTGTGTCCCCACCTGGGTGGCTTCTTGCTGTCCCCATGGAGATGCTGTTGATGGGGAGCTGGTGGGTGACCTCGTGGAGGATCTTCAGTGTCCCATTGGTGTCCTTTTCCTGAGGCATTGGCGTACCTTGGATTGCCTTTGTTTTGTTGCATGGTGGAAACTGAGTCTCCAGGACACTGGGGCAGAACCAGGTGTGAACACCAGTCCCTTGAGCTCTTCCATTTTGAGTCCCTTGAACCACTTCCCATTTTCTCCTCCTCTGCCATCTCCAGGCTGCCGGGGCTGTTCCAGCTCCTGGGTGAGGAGGTGAGTGGCAGGGCTCAGCCTGATGATATTTATTTCCATGGAAGCAGGGACACCCCCCATGCCCTGTGCTCCCACCCTGCCCTTCAGTGTCCTGTGGCTGTGGGGGGCTGGTGATTCACCACGAGGGTGACACGGCAGGAAAATCATGGCATGGCATCGGCATGGGGGGAATGGCTGCGGGAGGGCTGCTCAGAAACCTGGCACGAGCGCGCAGTGTTCCTGTGCTGACGCAGCTGCGAGCGATAGTAAATACTGAGCAAGAGCCACTTAAAAATAAAGCAGCCTGGACACAGATTCCCACGTGGAATAAAATAAAATTAAAAGAAACAATAGAGAGCTGTGCTGAGCTGGAGGGAGAATTCGCCTTGGCTTTTAAGGTAGTGATTTTTGCAGCTGAAGGAAAGCGGCACGGCGCTGTTCAAGCCAGCAAAGGCTGGGAGTGTGGACCCCCCACCGGGGGATGCTGTCTCCGAGCTCGCCAGGGCCCTTAGAAGATTAAATAGGGAGTTAAATTGCCCTGGCTGTTCTGGATCCCGGGGATGGGATCGAAGGCTTTCAGGGGATGCAGAGAATTGAGGCTGTAAATTAGGGCTTTGAAGCTAGTGCCAGTGCTGTGGCATGGGGTGTAAATACGGCTTTTGGGGCGGTATTTGGTGGGGAGAGCGGTGGGCTGTGACAGCAGCTTGGGGCTGCTGGGGACAGGGCTGGGGACCAGCCGCCGCTGGAGTTCAGGCACATCTGATCTCAGGGGCTTTGGTTTCAGCCCGGCATGTTCAGGGGCTCGTATCGCTGGTGTCTCGTGCATGGCACAGAGTCAAAGCGGCTCCGGTGCCTCGGGTGTCACTGGAGCTGCCCCGGCAGGCAGGGGAGGAGGTGGCAAAGATTTACACTGTCAGCACTCCGGCTCGCAGCTGTTTGCAGCCATAAATGCGCGCATGAGGAGTAGCTGCGGCTGTGCCTCACGGAGCTGTGCGGGCAGAGATGGGGAGGTGCCTTCTGCAGGGGGAGCCCTGAAAGTCTTCCCTGGGAATCCGCTGCTTCTGCAGGGAGAGGATAAGGGAGGCGCCGATGACGGTAAGCGCAGGCGGCTGGTGCGGTGTCTGTCCTGCCAGTGATGGGAAGGTACTCGCTGTGCTTGGACCTTCCCTGCTTTCCTCCCCTCCCTCCCTGCCAGGGAGGACGTAAGCGTTTATCCAGCTGTTTGTGGCGTGGACTGTTGTCCCAGTTGGCTGCCTGTGAGGCACTGCAAGCCGGACTGGGGAAGAGGTGATTGTGCTCCCGGCCAAGGGCGGCTGCAGCTCCTGCTCAGTGCTGTGCCCAGCAGCCAGCTGAGAACTGGCTGCAGCTGGGCTGCAAATCTCCCTTGAGTGCCCAGAGTTCAAAACATCGCATGGAAATGAACCCAAATTCTCACCACTGCATTTCCCAGCCCTGCTGGGCTCAGATTGGAGGGTCCAAGGGGTCAGGCTTTATAGCTCAGGCTCTTCTGCGGCCACAGCCCCTTGCACAGCACTGTGTGGTGCCAGCCTGAGTCCTGGCAATGTGTCCATCCATCACGGCCCAGGGAGGATGGGCCGAGATGCCGGCGGTTGGAAATATTTCATAAGTGGCAGAGACACGTAACGGGCAGATGTGGCTGATGGGGGAGACTTACTTCACTTCTCCCAGGATGCTGGAGGCCGCTGGTCTTCCGGTGCCAGGGCTGTGGCTTCTCAGACAAGGATGGCTCGTGCCCAGCGCTCAGCTTCAGGGTGTGCCTTGCAGCCAGCAGCGCACGTGGCCACCTGTTATCCCACACCAGCCACCAGGGCTGGCCAGCTGCGCTGCACTTGATTAAAGGTCTTTTCCAACTGGAAAGCTGTCCCAAGGCATGAGGAAAAGCTTTGTGGATGCTGCGTCTCTCGGGTGTGCTGGTGCTCTTGGTTAGTTTGGAAACACGGAACCAGACTGGGAGTGTGAATTCCCCCCTGAGTGGTGTCTCCGTGTTGCTCTTACTTGCTGCCCTTGACCCTTCACTGGTGTCCAAGTGAGCTCTCTGTAGCATGTGGCAGCAAGTGTGGAGGGCAGCATGGGGATGCTGAAGATGCCAGCTGGTCACCTACAGCCGAGAAGGGGTGGAGCAGCTTTCCCAGTGCTGGCACACACCCGTGTCACCTTCGGCGTGTAGCCTGGCTCATTGGCCAGAGCTGTGTCCATGGAGGAGATATGTTCAGTTCAGCATGTTGCCTCCAGCTTGCCCTCCTCCTGTCTGGCCCTTTCACGCCCCAGGCTTGACTGACTTGTCCAGTGGAGACTGAATTTTAGGCTTGAGGTGTGAAGGGCAAAGTTGGAGAAAGCCCCACAGGTTTAAAACTCCAAGTGACCAGTGGCAGCCCCCTCTGCTGCAGGCGTAGCCGCCCGCCCTCTTTCCCCTGCTCTGCCTGGTGGTGCTTTCAGTTGGCTCCCTCCTTTCAGGGACCTTCGGCAAACCCAAGCAGGCTGAGCACGTGGGGTCTGTTTCCCTCCCACTTCCCCCAGCGTGACCTCCGGCCCCCAGACGTTTGGTGTGTGGTTTGTGCGGTCGCTGTATCTCATCTCCTCATCGGTCACATCCCCTCTCGGTGGTGAGTCACCCGAGGCCGTACCTCTTCCCCCAAACCCGTGCCGTTTTGGAGAGCTGAGCAAAGATGAAGAAGATGTTTTCAAGTGGGCTGACACATCTGCACCCGCCAAGTTCCTCTAATAACAGCCCTTAGTGATTTATGTCTCGATTGTGCAAAACAGGTATGTTTTATAATCCTGCAGCTGGGAAGGAGGAGGACAGGTGTGCTGATCCACTGCAGCGACTGGAACATCACAGGGGGTGCATTTTGGCTGCTGGCTATAGGGATAAAGTGGTTTGAGGGACATTCTCTGTGCCCTGAACCCTTTTACCCTCAGAGCTGGGCTGCTTTGGCTCATGTGTGTCCCTGCTGGCATGAGATAAGTGTTGGTGGTGCCTTTCTCAGGCAGTCAGAGGCCGAGCTAATGGGCACACGCATGTGTTTGGCGTGGTGTAACTTGGCAGGGAAGGGGGGGCACAGCCAGTCTGGGCTTGGCAGTGCTGCCAGCTCGCACCTCCCTGCCTGTGCTGTGGTGCCAGACCGCCTCTGGGCAAGCAGTCGGCTGGAGGAGCGTGGCTCAGCCTGCCGAGACCTGTCGGCGTGTCCCTGGGCAAAGCGGATCTTGTGCTGGTTCAGCAAACACTCTGGCCCCAGGCAGATGGAGATGGTTGTGGTTTCCCCTTTTCCCCTCCCTTTCTCCTGGCAGAAGCCCATGGTTGGGGTGAGCTGTGCGTTGCTCACTGCGGTAGAATTTCTCCCCTTGGCATCACTTTCTGGCACGGAGATCCAAGGAGGCAGCAACTCACCCGCGGCCGCCTCCTGCCAGTGCAGCTCCTCAGCGCATGGAGGAGCAGCTTCACCTTCAGGTCCTGCCCAGGGCACTGGGGCAGCTGGTTTTGAGCTACGTGCGAGTGTTGTGCCAGCAGCCCGTCCGTCAGCGTGGCTGCTGGAGGGCTGTACGGAGGAAGGGATGTTCTAGCAGTGCCTCGAGGTTGGATTTGCATTTCATCCCCAGGAAAGCTGTGGTTCGGATTCCTCCTCCCTACTCCGGCTCTGGTTCCTGGCAGGGAGCAGGCCAGGTAAATACAGCCTGTGCAGCTTCCTCAGGCTCTTGGCAAGGGAAAACAGTGCCGCTGGTAGAGCCGAGGCTGGAGTTGAAGTGGTTCTCTGGTTTTGCTGCTGGTCAGCTGCATGATGCACCAAGTCATTGCACCTGCCTGTTCCTCAGTTTCTCCACCTGCAGAGCTTTGGAATATGCTTTGGGCTTCTGTTGCTGGGCTTACGCCTCGCCAAGGAGCAGCACTGCTGCTGTGGGCTTTTGGAAGTTACTGGGAAGAGCTGCCTGATGTCAGGTGGCTTTGGGGGTTGGCTGGTGGCATCAGCTCAGTTCTGCTGCTGTTTCCCAGCTGGCATGGTGACTCTGCCCTGCTGGGTTCCCAGCCTGTCCAGCTGAACCTGTCCTCAGCTTGGACACTTTGCGTTCCCCCTCCTGCTCCTGCAGCCCTGAGCTGAGGCTGGGCACTGTAGCAGGATGTGATGATGCTGACTGGGGAGGAAACCCCAGAACATCTGGGGCTGGGACTGAGCCCATGTTATCCCTGGGCAGGATAGGATGGCGAAAGCAGGGAGCTGCCCTCATAGGACTGGGGATGTAACTGGTACCAAAATGCCTCTTGGAGTGTCAGTAACTTAAGCTATGTGCAGGTATCCCTGTGCCTGACGGCAGGGCTGGAGTGTGCCCCTTCCCTGGAGCCCTGCAGGTGGTTTCATGTCCTTGTGCCACATGCGAGTGGGGACATGCCATGGGCATCTGTGCACAGCGGTGTCTGCAGCACAGGATGTGTCTCCGTGATCCCTGTGCTGGTGTTTCTGCCTGCTGGAGCAGCTGCAGCTGGGATTGGTTTCTTGCTGGGAGAAGGGGCTCGCGTGAGGATGTCTGTGGCCAGAGCCTCCAGCCTCGTGTGGCATGGGGTGCTCCAGGGGCTTTGCCCTGCTGCAGCCATGTGCTCTGCCAGATGGGACTTGCATTCCCTTGGAAATGTGTCACTCCTGCTCCAGATGCTGGCTTGTTGCCAGCCCAATCCTGCCGGAGCGGTGACAATGACATGGCCAAGGCATATATGGCATGGAGTGGAGCTGCTTGCAGCTAAGCTAAGCTGGGTTCTTCCCAGCTCTCTGCAGCTTTGGAGTAAGAAAAGGTGTTTGGGAATGCTTCATTGTGGAGGTTTTGGGGTTAACGAGGAGAGGCGCGGATGTTTGCGCCCGCTTAGCGCCTTTGCGGCGCTGTACGCTCGGGGTTAAACAGCAGGTTTTACCTGCTGGGAACGGGCTCTGCGTTGGGCTGCAGGGGCACACAGCTCGCCTGGCCCCGCTGCTGCAGGCTGGCGTGTGCGGGTGATGCCGCTGGGATCTGTTGGGCGATGGATGCGGGCCAGGAGCTGCGCGGAGCGCCGCGTCGGTGAGGCACATATGCCGGGATGCAAACATGTACGCCAGAGAGATCCTGGCTGTCTAAATAATGTGAAATATTGACTAGCTCTCGCAGATGGTGCTCCACGTGCAGCTTCGGGGACTGAACTTCTCCGTCTCCCCTTGGGTTTTGGTGTGGTGTTGTTTTGAGCCAGTGGGATGCTGGACTCTTGACAAACTTGTTGCCTGGTTGCTTTCAGTGGGATTGTTGAATTTGGGGGAAGTTAGTTGCTAATGCGGGCTGAGGGGAAGGGAGGTGGGTTGCAGAGGGCTTGACTGGCTCCTTCAGATTCTCCTGATGGCTTTAACTCAGTTTTTAAATTATAGCATGGACTGGGATGCTGGTGTTCTGGTGGAGGGTTGGGTTTGTAGTGTTGCATGGGTGTCGTTTGGTGGCAGTGTTGGAGAGGAATTGCTGCCTGTAGCCAACAGTGTGTGTTATTACCGCTATTATGGTGATTGTATTCACTGAGGAAATGCTGATGAGGATGATTTGCATGAGGGTGTTGCTGGGGACCCAGTGTCCAGGACATCCAGACCACTGGCAGCAGGATCATGAGGATATGCTGCTTTCATATCAGCTCATGGATGGTTGTCACACTTTCTCCTCTGTTTTGCCTTCCTCTCTGGGATAAGGTGCTGGGTTTAGATACCTGAAGCTGTGCTTTTTGTGAGGTGCTCTGGAGGATGCTCTTGTGTTTTCCCCAAAGCCTGTACCCAGTGCTGGGCACCTGCAGTGAGAATGAGCTGTGTTGGCAAAGCTGTGCTGGCAAGAAGGTCCTGCCATGGCTGTGGAAGCACGCTGGGGAATGCCCTCACCCGCAGGTTGCTGTACTTGTGATAAAACATCAGCCAGGTGGTTTGGTCACGGAGCCCTCAGGTGTCAGGCTCTGCTCAGGAAGCAGCATTCTCTGTTTGCTGCAGAGTTGGAGCCCCGCAGAGGTGCCTGGGTTGAGCTGGGGGACCCGCAGTGGGGGGTCAGTTCCTGAAGTGGGGTCCCCAGCAGGGGTCCCTGCCCTGGGCTGTGCGTGCTGTGTGTCACCACGTGTGTCCCTGCCACCGCCGCTGCTCCTGGCGTGTGAGGGACCGACAACCACAACAGTCTGTGCTCCTGCGGGGCTTGTTCCAAGGCAGCGTGCTGCTCGGGATAAAACATGTTTCCCTCTTCTGTTTCCCGTTTTCTGCAGGCTTTTCCCATCTGCCTAACGGTCTCTACCCGTCGTACATTCCCCTGAGCCACCTCGAACCTCCCAGTGCCGGCAGTCCGCTCCTGGCCCAGCTGGGACAGCACAGCCTCTTTGAGTCACAGAAAGGTGAGTCTGGGATGCTGCCTGCCCTTTCCATCGGTCACCCCTGCGTACTCACCCTGTCCTTTGGACTTGTTTGGCTACTAGAGCTGCTGGATGCTGGAGTGTTGGGGGTGAAGAGCAGGAACTGCCTTGGGTGATCAGCCAGGGATGTTTCCTGGGCTGAGCAGTACCAAGGTTTTGGATGTGACTGTCTTGTAGGAAAGCTGGCCAGGTCCCTCCTTGAAGCCCCAGTGTGTATCAGAGTCAGGGCTGTCTTGCATCCCACATGGAGGAACCTGTTTGGTTTGGAGGAACCTTTACCCTGGGCATTTTTGTTTAAGACATCCTTGAAATCCGTTCTTTTCTGCTTTGCTACCTCTTGCCTATCTCTGTGTAGGACTGAAGGGGTTGGAAGCCTGTGATAATTTTGGTTGCTTTTACTCTGCAGATGGATTCTACCTGTCCAGCCATGCAGGCCAGTCTGCTTTGCACCCGCAGCCTCCCCTCTCAAGGACCGTGGGCAGCCACACGTCGAGCACGTTGCTCCGGGAGAAGGACCTTGGGCAGCTGCACAAGAGCTCGAAAGAAGGCCTGAAGGACCCTGGTGGGAAGGAGCGGGCATGCCGGAGCGATCTGTCCCTGCCCTTTGCCAAGAAGGAGAGCAAGCCGAAGGAGGAGCCCCGACCCCGCAGTGTGGTCGACCTCACACAGGACACCAAGCCCGACAGCGACCGGAAAGTGAGCGTGGTGGAGAAGGCGGTGAAGGTCGGCGAGCGTCTCTCGCCGTTCCTGGCTGAGCACATGCCAAATCGGGGCGCAGGCAGTGGGGAGCCCAAGTCCAAGAACCCGTTGCAGAGCTCTTCCCTCAGCAACTGCAACGGCGGCGGGGACCCCATGCTGAAGGTCCTGGGTGCCGAGCAGGACCGCTGTGCCAAGGACCCTGCTCGGCACGATGAGAACATGAGGCCTTCTGCGCACGCCCACGCGGAGCGGCTGAAGCGAGGGGAGCCCCTCCTGCCCTCTGTGGGCGCTTTGCACATCTCCTGTAGCTGTCCATCCCCACACCCCTCGCAGACGGGGAAGATGACGCCGGCCACAACATTCCCTCCGCAGCCCGTCCATTCCAGCATGTACACCATCTTCCCACCGGCCAAGGAGCTGGGGAGGGAGCACAAAGTAATCGCCCCCACCTTCGTGCCTTCGGTCGAAGCCTACGACGAGAGGAGCGGGCCCATCCAAATCGCCTCCCAGGCCCGTGACAACAAGGGGAAGGACAAGGACCTTGGCAAGGTGGGGGTGTTGCAGTCACCCACGGAGCGGTGCCTTGCAGATCCCTCCCGCACACTCTTGTCCCAGGACTTTTCTTGTCACAGTGATGCCAAAAGGATGGAGGTTCTGAGAGAGAAGGGTTCGGTGATCAGGACAAACTCCATGGCACTGAAGAGACAGGTCACCTCAGAGCCCTTCCTCAACCGGCCGGGGCTGGGCTCTCCGGAGAGCAGGGAGTTCCTGGCCTCCAAGGATTTGCTGAAGCCGAGTCCAGAGGCAGAGCATCGGCCCTGCGAGCGGGACCGCTTCCAGCGATCCAGCTCCAAAGAAGCAGCAAAGGTCTATGGCACTTTGGACTCTTCCCGGCAGCACCTGGACCACGGTCAGCTGAAACCGCCCGAGCAGAAGTGGAAGCCCTTTGAGATGGGCAACTTCGCCACCACGCAGATGGCGGTGCTGGCCGCGCAGCACAACCACGTCAGCCGGGTGGAGGAGGAAGCCAAGAAGGTCTACCTTGACCCCAGCGGTTTGCCGCGGTCCTCGGTGGTGGGCTCGCGGGGCGCCGCGAATGTCCTGCACCCGGCCTCACATGGCGAAGGCTCGGCCATGCAGAGCCTCATCAAGTACAGCGGCAGCTTTGCCAAGGAGACAGTGTCCCGGCAGAGCTGCGGCAAGAAGAGCCCCTTTGGGGGTTTGGGCAACGTGAAGTTGGACTCTGCGCAGCTGGGAGCCTCCAAGGTGCAGCAGCTGCTGCTGCAGCAGCCTGCGAAGCAGCTGAAGAGGGACCCTGAGAGACCTGAGAGTGCCAAATCCTTTGGCCGAGAGAGCATCGGCTCCCAGGGCGAGGTGGAGGTGAGGCACTTGCCTGTTGGCATTGCTGTGGCTGTGGCCCGGCAGAAGGACAGCAGCAGCAGCAGCAAACTGGGGCCCAGCTTGGCAGACCGGGATCGCTCACTGTCTCTCAGCAGCATCAAAGGTAGGTTCCCTAGGGCTTGTCTCAGCGCTTCCCTGGAGGATCTGTTTCCTGGGAAGAGCAGTCACCCAGTGCAGGCTGTGTGCCATGAACTGGGTTTGGCATCTTCAGCTGTGTTTGCCTCTCTTGCCAGACAAGGACATGTTGTAAACCGCAGTGGGAAGCAAGACCCCCTGTGTCAGTCCCCTGTCCCCGCTTCCTTCTGTGCCCTCTGGCCACCTCTGAGGACAATCCTGCTCCATAAGTTTGTTCCACTAGAAAAGGGAGTGACAGAGAAACCTCTCAAATCGCCTTTGTGCTGGTGTTGTAATCTCATGATTTTGGTTTAAGCTGTGGTGCTGGCAGGAGGGGGATGGCGCCAGAGAGATTTTGGTTCTCTACTTGGCTCGTATGGTAAGATAACACGCGGGGGCGGCTCGGCACAGGGCTCTGGTGTGCCAAGGAGCAATGCCAAAGCAAATGGCTGGTGAGCAATGGTCGGATTTCCATTTTTAGCTCTTCCCCATTTTTCTGCCTTTTCCCCCCTCTCCCAAACTTCAGTGGCAAGAAGCAGTTTTCCCTCAGGCAGCAGCCCCCTCTCCCCATTCCCATCGCCTCCCAGTGCCCTCCCCACAGCCGGGCGGGAGCCGGCCGAGGACCTCGTGGGCAGCACAGGGAGCTGTTTGTTCAGCCGTTCAGTCGTCCCAGACGCTCCCAGCTTGCGTTAAATGTAATTTACTGAGCCGAACTAAAAGGCTGCAAACAAGGGTTGAATTCTGGCAGGCCTCTGGGCTCGTTGCTAAGTGATGCAGTTGGCTTTCAGACAGAAAACAAGACTGCTTTTCTCCTCCTCTCGCCCCCCAAATGCTGCCCCCCCTTTGTGTGCCAGGAGATATTCGTCTAATAACATTAGCTTGCTTGCACTGAGTGGACGGTGCTTGAATGTTTAGACCTTTTAAGAAGGAGAAAGCAGGCTTTAGTTGGCTAATCTGTAGTATTTGGCAAGTAAAATGCAAGTATTTAGTACTGGGCATTGGTTGTCAAGGGAACGGACCTAAGCCTTTCCTCCATGCATAACTGATTGAATTTTTCTATGCAGTCCGTGCGTCATGTTCATATATATAGACAGAATGATCATTCACTGTCTGGACAATCATCATTCTGTCCAGAAAAGGGACTGTCCTGTTGGTGGGATGGAGGCTGGGCGGGAATTAGAGGTCCTTCAGTGTTTGTGTTTGGATGGGGGGGTGGAAAAAAGATGATAAACTCGTCTGGAAATAATGGAGCATAAGGAGTGTAGACAGGAGAGGGAGGAGCCATGATTAAATAACAAAATAATGCATTTCTAATGAAAGGCGGGGGGTGGGGGTCTACTCCCCTTATGCCAAGGAAGGAAGGGAGACTGTGAGCTCTCCAAGGAATTGCTCAATATTGCTGACACCAAAGAGACAGCTGGGCATTGACTGGGGGAATGAAATAGGAAAAGAGGCTCCAAAGGGGAAAAACCCTGGGCTAGAGTGTGGAAAGGGAATGCTGATGGAGAAGCAGTGGAAGATGTCTGGGCTCCAGAGGGATTTGTGAGCCCCCGTGCTGTGGAGGTTGGGAAGTAAAAGCAATGAAGGCTGTGTGGGGCATCATTCAGTGAGTTAAGGAGGGGCTGGTTGGGGTTGGTTGGGCTGCACGTGGTGTCCTGGCAGGCTGTGAGGGAGATGTGGTGACCCTGGAAAGTCCTTGGGGAGGGAGAGCTGTGTGCCAGATTTTAAAGCATCTTTGTTTTCTGCCTGGAGCCCGTGGAAGGACCCTTGGGGAAAGGAGCTAGGAGAGATGTTGTCTTGTTCCTGAATTCCTTCTGACAGTAAAAGCTGAGGGAATTGGAGACCTGACAGCAAAAAACCCATGGGCTGTCCAGGTTTGTGGAAATACACACTACAGCTCTCCTTGAAAAGACTGCCTGTCAGCAGAATGGACTTGATGTTCCGAGATGTTTTCCCATGTGCCAGACCATATCCAGACAGGAGAGTGAGGACCCTGGGAAGGGCTGCTGGGGTGCAGTCCTGCGAGGCTGAGTGCTCTCTGCAAGCAGGGCTGGGATTTAGGAGTGCATCGTATCACCAAAGCACAGTGCAGAGCGGGGCAACAGGGAACTGTGTGAAACATGAGTATCCAAGAAAGAAGCTAGTGAAAAAAATAGGGAAAAGCAAGCTTAAAATCAGGCAACTGGAGTGAAGATCTTGGCTAAAGGGAAGGGTGGCCTCAATACCTGGTCCTGGCAGAGCCAAGTGAAGCTCTGCTGCTCACTCCTGTAAAGGTGCCTCTTAACCTCTCGCAGATGCAGCTGCTACCATGCCAGGCTGTATTTGCAAGAGCTGTGCTGATTGTGGACAAGTGGTTTCTCCAGCAAAACATCCAGCCCCCTGTTTGGATTCCTGCCCTCATCTGCCATATGTGTCCCTTCCTCATCAGACCCTTTCTTGTTGCATGTCTCGGGGGGGGGATGCAGATTCCTGCTAGTGGTTGAATTGCGGAGTGGAGTGCGCTGGTTTTGTGAAGGTCCGTATTGTTGGTTCTGCCTGTTGCAGAAGGACAGGGATTCAGAGCATACTCGGTGCTCCCAGACTGATTTATGAGATCAGAAGGTGCTTCAGAAGGTGCAGAGATAAAATCCTTTCCCTCTCTGAGATGTGCTAAGCGGGACTGTGTGATTTGATGCAGGATTTAGCTGCATCTCGGCTCTTGCTGGGATGGGAAATCTGTCACTGTCCTTCAGCACAGTGGTCCCTTTGATCCTGTTGCTCCCAGGCTGGTGTCTGTGCTGTCCTGGGAGACCAACCTGGCATGGCAAGTAGTCCCTTTATGCCTTGGAGACATGAACCTCAGAACATACGCACTTGGGTGCTACCAAGAGAATATTGCTTTAGTGAGAATATCTTGATCACAAAGAGAGCCTTTCCTGGTCTTTCAGGATTTGAATCTGGAGCATCCTTGGGGATACTGGTGTTTGTGTATACTGGCTCTCAGGCACTCCATGCCCAGAGGAGAGGGGACAGCTTTCTCCTGACCATTTCTCCTGGCTGATGGTGCTGGGTTGTCTCTTAGGGCACGGACGCTCCGAAGATGACTGTGGGGACGAGAGGAGCCGCCACCGGGACAGCCACCTCCTGGCAGGGCGCTTGGAGCGGGATCAGGAGAAGCTGCTCAGGTGAGGCTTGGAGGGAGGTGACATCTTTTGCCATAGTGTCACAAGCTGAGCTCAGGGACAACCAGTCCAGAGAGGAGACAGGATTGCATCCACCCTGGTGTAGGTGCTGGCACCAAACCTGCTCGTGTGGAGAGGGTTGCTGGGTGGGGTACACAGGGCTATAGGCAAATCCTAAGTCCTCAGCAGAGCAATCCTGATAGACAGCAGCAAATCCATGCCTGCTCCAAAGGGCTGGAGAGATGGAATATTTTATTCTAGACATGACACCTCCATCACTGCTGTCCTTGAGTGACTGACCCTGGCTTGCAAACACTGGTTCTGCAGGCTGGTCCATGCTCCTGGGCTCTTCCGTCACTTGGACCCTCTCTCACTCTCTCTCTTGCCTCCTCCATCCCCAGAGAAAGCAAGGAGCTGGCAGATTTTGCCCGAATACACCCCTCCGGCTGCGCCACTAACGGTTTGAACTCCAACCTGATGGTGACAGGAGGCCCAGCCCTGGCGGGCTCCGGGCGCTGGTCTGCAGACCCGGCTTCGCACTTGGCAGCCCACCCCTGGCTCCCCAGGACAGGGAGCCCCTCCATGTGGCTAGCTGGCCATCCCTACGGTGAGTGCCCTGGGAGAGAGCAGTGTCCAGAGGGTGTTCACACCAGAGGAATCCAGGGAAGAGTGTTGCTACAGCCCAGTGAGGCTGTTTGATGAGCTCAGGGAATAGGGAAGGAGACGTTTCGGAGCAGTAGATGGTTTCTCGTGTGGGTGGGAGCTGTCTGCATCCCCTGAGTTGTGACTTCAGCGTTTTTTCTTCCAGGACTTGGTCACCCTTCCCTGCACCAGGGCATGACTCCAGGCTTCCCCCCTGCCATGGGGGGAGCTCTCCCTTCCGCCTACCAGTTTGCCAGAGACCCGCAGTCAGGGCAGCTTGTTGTGATCCCCAGCGAGCACTTGCCACACTTTGGTAAGGATGTGAGCTTGTTCCTGAGGACCAAGCTGTGGGGAAAACAGATTTTGAAGAGAGCCAGAGAGGAGCATACCTATCTGTGGGGACCAGCAGCCACAGCTGTAGGGTGGGTGTGAGCAGGCCTGTTGTTCGGTGTGTTTTGGATATGGAAACACGTAATCTTTAGCAGTAGCTCTTCATCCCCTGCAGGGCCCTGCAGAGTTTGAGTCCTTGGTTAGGAGAATCTGTTCATCGGCTCAGGCATGGACAGTCAAACAAGGGCTGGAGAGCAAAGCAAGTCCAGTGGTCCTAGGGCACAGGCGTGGTGGGATTGGGGCTACAGAGGGGAACACAGCACACTATCCCCTCTGGTTTCTGGTTGTATTTCTGCACAACCCAGTGTTTGGCATCCCCTGCACTCTGGGACTGTGGAGACCACTGCCCTGAGTGATCCCGAATCCTTTCTCCATCCTTACCCTGCTGCCTCCCTGAGTGCCTCTCTGGTCATTCCACAGCAGAGCTGATGGACCGGGCACCCCCGCTGTGGCCCGCTATGTACCCCCCGACCCGGAGCTCCCTCCAGCACGCTCACCAGCTCCAGCTCCTCTCCCATCAGCAGCTGCTGCGGCAGCACGAGCTCTACATCCTGCAGCAACAAGCAGCCCACGCCATGGAGCTACAGAGGAGTGCCCAGCTCGTGGTATGTTTTCAAGAACTTCTTGCTTGGCCATGAAACGAGCCCAAAGTTGGAGAGTCTGGAGAGAAAAGTCAGCTGTGCCTGTGCCTGCAGTTAGAGTGGGTTTTGGAGGGGTTTGGTGTAGAGCCATTGAGCAGTGCTGTCAGAAGAGCTCCCCAGCAGCAGTAGTGTGACCTAGATTAATTCCCATGGGATGTCTTTGTATAGTTGAGTGGTTTCCTCTCTGGCCACCCCCAAACAAACCCCCTGAGCAGCTCAGAGAAGCAGCTGCAGGACTTGCAGCAGTCACACTGGCTCCTGGAGAGAGTTCCTCTTCATGAAAAGGTTTTGGAAGTCGTGAGCTTTCATTTGAGTGTTTTACACCCGTTCATTTTTATAGTGGTCCTCTGGTTTTCAGCCTTTATTTTACATGCGGGCTTGCTAGGCTGGAGGCTTGGAAATAGAAATGGTTTGCTTTGGATGCAAATGAAAGCTGAGACATCCTTCTCGTGATTCCTGGAGCTGGGAATTTGTAACAAAGCTCTTGTAGATCAGTGTCACCCCCCGTCAGATTGGTCCTCCAGTGGTCTTGCACTGGGAGACATGCATTTTATTCCACTGCATATTTGATAAGACCTTGTTTTGGTCTTGCTTGGTGGTAGGTCAGTGCCACTTTCCAGATGTTGTGCTGAGTTTTGCTCTGTTCTTGTCACAGGAGAGGTTGAAGGCAAATGAGCAGCGTGTGGATATGGAAGAGAAGGTGACGAAACGGAGCCTGGACAGTGCCAAATCAGGCCTTTCCTCCTCTGCCCCGGGACTGGTGCACCGGAAACCACCTGTGCTGTCTCCCAGCGCCTCCACGTCCTACAGCAAGGCTGTGAGTCCACCTCCCCTCTCTCCCAGGGCCTCACCCGTGTCTGTGCTCAAAGCTGAGGTGATCCAAAAGATGGAGGAGCCACCTTCGCAGCCAGCCTACTCCTACCCCGCCACCCCCAGCTCCCATCCTTCCAGCCCGCCCCCTGCCTCTCCACCCCCTGCCCCTGCCATCCCTCCAAAGGAAGAGGCTCCCGAGACCATGGAGAAGAAGGACCTGGAGCTGGAAAAAGAGGCTGCTGGTCCATATCAGGCCTTGTTCCCAGGTAAGAGAGCCCTGCTTTGGCAGAGTCCCGTTGTGTTTGTGCCTGCCTCCCTTTTTCTCCTCAGCTCTTTCCTGCTTCTGTCCCTTCCCCTAGGGAAAGCCACATAGCTCCTCTAAAAGGCAGGGGAAGGGGAAGGAGCAGGGCTGGTATGGTGGACTGGGATTGATGCCTGGGGCTGTAGGCTCTCTTTTTCCCTTGGGCCGAGCCTGGGTTGGTTCTTCCAGGGCTGGAGTCTCAGTGGGAGAGGATGTAGGGGGCAGATTCCTCTGCAGTTGCATGAAAGTGCTTTAAAGGTGCAGAAGGCACCTCTTGGGGTGCTGCCTGTGGCAGCTTGGTCAGAAGGGAGGTGCCCAGAACAGCTCTTGCTTGGGAACAGAAAGGGACCAGAGATGATGGAGGCAAAGGGAACCAGCTCTATGCCTTAATGAGAGAAAAGGTGCTTTGGAGACCCAGCCATTACACAGTCTGTCACTTCTGATATCTTGCAGAGATCCCCCCTGGATACCCATTCCAGTCCCTGCCTCCCTCTTTTGGAAGACACTATCCCTACCTCCTCCAGCCCCCCGCAGCATCTGATGCGGATGGCCTGGCTCCTGACGTCCCGCTGCCTGCTGAGGGCTCTGAGCACATGGATCTTTCCTCAGAGGTCAAGCCCATCCACCTGTCTCCGTCCAAAATCCTAGAGCCCATCCAAGCAGCAGCAGAAGAGGAATCCTTGGAAGAGAGGGTGAAATCGGAGGTGCAGATGGAGGAAAGCCAAGAAAGCATCTGTGAGCAGGACATGGGGACTCTGAACATCGCCTCCTCTACAGCCGTCCCAGTGCAGAGCGTGGACAATTGCAATCTCCTGTTGCACCAAGGCGAAGCCCTGGGTGCTATGGAGCAGGACCAGGAAGACCTGCAGAGCTGCCCACCTCCTTACCAGGTTGTGGCCTGTCCTGCAGAAGCAGAGGCTGAGGCAGAGAGCGGCAGTGGAGCAGAACCCTGCTCCATGCACATGGACTATGACGGTTTGCTCGTGCATGCGGAGAGCGAGCCACCGGAGATGGACTTGACGCCCCAGCGGGAGGAGGCCTCTGTGGCCATGGATCTGCAGAGCGCCGATGTGCCCGGGGTGAGGGAGTTTCCCAGCCTGCCTCCTGAGGAGGGGGAGCAGGGGCCAGAGATCCCTTCCTACACAGAAGAGGCAATCACTTGCCAAATCCCAGATCTGGACATCAAGCCGGGTGACCCACTGGCTGGGATGAATGCTTTGGTAGCTGCTACAGAAATGCCTCAGGCTTGTTCCTTGTTGACTACCACCACTGTCACTCCACCCCAGATGAAGGTGGAGGTGTTAACTGACCAGACCCTGGAGCACTCCTTCCTGCAAGGGATCACTTTGCTGAGTGAAATTGCAGAGATGGAGCTGGAGAAACGGAAGCAAGAAATGCAAAGTAAGTTGTGAGTGGGGAGTCTGGTCAACTTCGGACCATACTGGGTCTCCCAGCTTATGGTCCCTGTGCTCTCCATGTGGGCAGAAGAGCGGAGTCACAGGTGGGATCTCTTGCAGTCTCATCCAGGCAGCAAGGAGAGCATTGCTTTGAGTTGCAGGAGTGGCTGGTACTTTGGATGGGGTTGGAGCAGGGTTTTTGTTGCAGCAGGCTGTGCTACGTGTGGCTTTTGTACTGCTCTCCCTTCCAAAGGCCCTCGCCATGTCTAGACAGTTTGTGGTATGCGTAGCGGAAACGGAGCCCCAGTTGCTGAGAGCTGCCAGGGTAACACCCTTCTGGCAGGCACTGAGTCCACAGTCTGTTGGGGTTTGGCACCAGAGGCCCCAGTAGCTCCAGATGATGCTTTCCAAGAGCTTGGCAGGTCCTGAAAAGAATCTCACCTTCCAGTAACTTCCTGAGGTGAGAAGTGATGGGAACTGCCAGTTACGCCATGGCTGAGTACGACAGGAGATCTCAAGTGGGGGCCAAGGGTGGCTGGGGGGCTCCTTGAGCAACCATAGTCGAGAAAGGGTGATCAACCCCTCCTTGTGCCTGTTGGAGAAGCAGTCTTGGAATGTGATCTTCTCTAGCTTTTTACTCTGTCCTTCCCAGCAGGTCCAGAGAGTTTTCCTGTCCGGCCAACGCTGGAGAGTTTGCTGGCTGCCAGCACCCACATGCTCATGGAAGTGCTTTCCACCCCCTTTATGGAAAGTCTGAAAACCATCCGGCTGCCTCGAGAGCTGAATCCCAACAAAAAGTACAGCTGGATGCAGAAGAAAGATGAACCAGTAAGTAGCTCTTAGTGTGGCTGAGCCTGGAAAGCCCCAGCATCCCCTCACACACCTCACTGTCCCAGCCCCAGTTTGGGGGCTCACGTGGCTCCTGCTGCCCCTCTGCATTCAGCAGAATGAGCTGGTTGTTCCCTCATGTCACATTCCTGGCTGCACAGGAGTCAGTGGGCTGGAATTTAGGTTCTTCCCTTGTTTGTAAATCAAAGTTCAGCAGGACCCTCAGCAGCCCTGGAAGTGGTGTTTTAATGTGAAACCAGAGGAACCTGTGTGTTACTGTTTCGGCCAAAGGATAAATAAAAATAGTGGCAGGAGGGGGTTTTTTTGTTTGTTTTTAATTTGCTGGCTCTTCCCTGTGGAAGAAGCTGATAAATTATTTTGTACAGAGCAAGTAAGTATTCCAAGATAGGGTATATTGTGATCCGCCTTTTTAAACAAGATAAAAGAGCATTTTATCCTGCAGGTTCTCTTCCAGGGTTGCTGTCCCTCAGAGCTGGTGCCATCCTGTGCATAATCCACAGAACATCTTTGCTTTGCTGGTTTTCTCGGGTACCGCTCTGGGGCTGTGCTGGTGGGCAAGGGCTGTCTGCTCCCCTCTCAGCACGAAGGGCTTTCTGCCAGGCTGCACGCCTTGGCCATCTCCAGGGCGCCCAGTGTGCACCCCCTGGACGTGTCCTGACCCTCTCGTGCCTCCCCATGCCAGATGTACTCCATCAAATCGGCCATTGAGAACATGGACGCGATGGAGCTGGACTACAGGATGAGGCTGGCGGAGCTGCAGCGGCGCTACAAGGAGAAGCAGCGGGAGCTGGTGAAGCTGCAGCGCCGCAGGGACTCCGAGTAAGTCACAGGCTGCTCACCCAAGTCTTGGTTTTTTCCAGCTGGGCACTTCCACTGCCTCTCGGCCCGGGAGAGAAAACTGCCCTCCATCCCTCCCTGCCTCCTGTCCTCTCCTCTCCTCCTGGTACATCCCGCCAGAGCTTTGCACAGCACACTCCTAGGCTATGTGACACGACAACCTGGTAACTGGTGACTGCAGCTGTGAGACTGTGTTAGAGGCAGCCTTGGCTTCAGCAGCTCAGTTTAGCAGTTTGGTGGCAGGCGAAGGTTCTGGGTTGGCTCCCGTTCTTGCTCGCTTTCTTTTAATTATTTTCCTTTTTTCTTCTTTTTGGTTTGGATTTATTTTCTTCACTTTTTTCCCTGTTTGTTTTGCTTTTTGGTTGCAAAATTTGCTTTTGCTTTTTTTTTTTTTAGTTTTTTTTTGGTTTTGGTTTTTTTTTTGTTGCCTTGGTTAACAGTGAAGCGTGTGGTTTTTTTAAAGGGAAAAGCATGACGAGAAAAGTAGAAGCTTGGCGAGAAGAGGCCCTGGAAGGCCCAGGAAGAGGAAACTTGGATCAAGCGCTCTGTCACCCATTAAGGAGAGAGGGAAGAGTGACAGCAAGAGTGGAAAGTAAGGCTGGAATTTGGGGAAGACGGGAACACGGCAGGGTTGCTGTGCTGCCAGGGTCTGACGTGGGGAGAGCATCTCGGATGCAGCGGGGGCTCGTTGTGTTGGCAGGCCGGCCGCTGGCTGCAGCGGTGGAAGCGCGTGCCGTTAACGTGAGTGTGTCCTTAACGGGGGGAGTGCAGTGCCAGTGTCCTCCCTCCCCACAGGTAGAGCACGTGTCTGCTGCTGGGTGCAGGTAGGACAGGTGGAGTTAGCAGCTGTGAGGTGATGTGGCTGGCAGGGAGCTGTAGGTGAGGTTTTGGAGTTGGGGAGTGTGTCCTCGTGTGTTTTTAGGAGAGCAGATGGTGCAGTCAGATGCTGTAGGGCCAGTTGTGGGGATGTTGGTGTCAAAACTGGGAAGGACAGGCCTAGTCCAGATTATCTACTTTGTAGGACCTTTCTGCTGTCTTTCTTCTGTCTTCCTCTCTGTTCCCTGAATCAGTGGGAGTTGGTTTTGCCTGACATTTCTCCTCCAAGCATCTGGATTATTCTCCACTCTGCTTTTTTGTCTTTTGCAAGTCCAGATACTCTTGTTTGGAACTCAGCACGGTTGGCCATCTACCCTAACAGAGATGGCCTCTCCAATGGAAGGCTTTTCCAAGCTGCCTCCCTGCGTGCTCCCTATTTTTGCAAATGTCCTTTTCAAGACCACAGATCAGATTCAGGTGCCCAGCTCCCACTGACCAACGCTTCTGAAAATCTGTCCTCTCGGTGGCTCTGTGTTTTTGCTCTTCGTATTTGGGTGACTGGACAGGCTGGAGGCATCCAGAGGCAGCTGGAGTTGTGCATGTGTGGGTGCGTGACGGTGTTGCGTGTGCATGTCTCTGGATCACAGGCATGCTGGAGCAGGCTGCTCTGCGAGATGGAGGTGCGCCCTCAGCCAGCGTGCAGGGCCTGAGGTGTTGGGTTAGCTGTCTGTGCAGGTCAGCAGAGAGGATGGAGAGAGGGGAAATGCCTGGAAGCTGAGGAGGCTGCCCTGTGTCAGTGGCTTTGTGGCAGTGGTCTGACCAGCAGGCTTGGTGTGAAGGAGGCAGTATAAAAGAGCTTGAAATGGAGGCTTGGTAGGAATCTTGAGGTGCTGACTGACAATCCATCAGTTTGTTACTGGAGATGGCTGGGGAGCCGGGAAAGATGTGCTTATAGTCTCACCTACTTTATTTTTTATTTTATTTTCTTATTTATTTACCCTCTCCTTTCCCCCCAAATCCCAAAGCAAGTCCAGTGACCTAGATCACAAATTCCTTTCACAAGGGGCCCGACTTGGCGTCTGGAGTGAGCCAGTCCTTGCAGTGCATTTGTCCCTCCCTGTCACCCTATGTGGCACTTCCTTGCCACCTCCTGCTCATACCAAAGCAACCAAAGCAGGTGTCTGGGCAGTGAGGCACCTCCCTGGGCCTCAGGAGTCTGTCTCTGCACCTACAGAGTCCATGGAAATAGAAGTGGTAAAAGATCTTAAGGGCCACCTCAGCTGTCAGTCCTTCCTGTTACTGCTCTGTACCAAATCAGGCACTTTTTAGTGGCTGTTATCAAGACACCAAGCACATCCTTTTAGAGACCACCTTGCAGGTCTCTGATTTCAGGCACCCTCATCTGTCCTGGTGGCCAAGAGTGTGCACGAAGGGCTCCTTGGCTCTCCAGTTTGGTGGAAAACCTTGTCCAAACTGCTGTCACTTCACAGTAGACTTGGCTCTCGCTGAGGATCTCCACTGTCTTAGGAGGCATTTAACCTCACTTTTGAGCTTGGTGGGGATCACAGGGAGGAAAGCCCTCCCACCTTGACCCATCCTGTGCTTGGCTTGCAGACTGAGCAAGTCCCTGTTGCTCTCTGAAGACTCTGAGACTGGTGAGGGCATGAAGAAGAGGCACAAAGGGGCCCTCCCGGAGGAGGATGAAGATGTGGAGAGCAGCAGTGGCAAGATGAAAGGGAAGAACCCAAGCTGGGAAGAGCACGATGCGGCTCCCAGCTTCTCAAATGAGGTCAGTGCCCTTGTGGGGAACATGGAGCCACGGGCCAGAAGCCCATCTCTTTCCTGCTTTGCTGGTGTTGGCTTGACTCCTGATCTTTCAGTGTCTGCTTTCAGTTCACATGGGTTTAGGTGCTCCTCAGGAGAGGATTGTGTGCACTGGAGGGGCTAATGGCTGACTTACAGAGGTTGAACCTCTTTGGAAGGCAGCAGAGTCAAGTGCCTTGGAGGCAGCCAGAGCATTCAGTGCTGCACTGGCTCTGAATCCAGAGCAGGGCTTGTCTTAGCCCTTGCCTATTGAGAGAGCACAATGGACCTCCCGAAGCAAGGGAGAAATGGGAGCACAACTTTGCTGCTATTTCAAATGCAGGGTTTGCTTCTGCTCCTGTTGAGGCAATGAGATACTTACTGGAGCTTTAAGCTGCTGATGAAATCCAAAATGCGTGCAGGCGAAGTACTGAGTTGGAGCTGCTGTTATCTAGCTGTAGCACATGTAAAATATATTTGCTTTTTTCAAGAAGCAAGAAAATGCTGAAAAGGATGTAACAGCTCTGGCTTTAGTGCAGTGGTGCTGCTGCTCATGCTGAGAAGTATTTTGGGGTTTTTTGGCATCCCAGCCTCTGGAGCTGGTTGATTATGTGGAAATCCGCTTTTATTTGGCTGGGTCTTCGGTAAAGAAGATTTTTAATCCTTGTGATTTAGAGAAAATCTTGTAAAACCAACCCAAACATACCCTAAAAACCAGGAGGTGTAGAGAAAAAAGAACTTCAAAGTATGTCATTCTATGAACATACTTCTTTTGGAGGAACATTCAGGTTTTCTAAGTTAATCTTGCAGTTTTGTAGTGCTCAGCAAGAGTAAAACTATACTGTTTGCTGATGTCTTCCTCTTCTTCCTCCCTAGAGCCACAGTGGGGTATGGCAACTGGGCTAAGACTATCATCTTGAGGCTTTAGTAACTACAGGCATGAGACAATTTGGAGGGCTAGTAAAATCCCTCAGGTCTGCCATGATATCTGCTCTATGTTCACCTTGTCTCTCCTTTCACCTCGGCAGTTAAAGCTCAAGAAGAAGAAGGTGCCATCGGATCAGGAGCAGCTGGCCAGCAAGCTTGACAAGGCCCTGTCTCTCACCAAACAAGACAAGCTCAAATCCCCCTTCAAGTTTGCTGACAGCTCTGGAGGAAAGCTCAAAAGCAGTGGAGGTGGCAGCAGGTACCTCCCGGCCCACGAGGCTCTACCAAGCAAGGAGGAGAAGAGCCTGGCCAAGAACCTGGGCCTGTCACTGAAAACGGCCAAGGAAGGTAAAAACAAAGTGACTGCCAAAATGAAGAAGATGGAGGTGGGGTTAAAAGTCAAAAATCAGCTCAAAGTTTCCCATTCACCAGCAATATCTGAAGTTAGCAGCTACTCCTATAGTAAGTAACCACTTTTTTTGTCTCTTCTATCTGTAGGGGGTGTTGTGGTGGGAGTTGAGTTTCTGGCCTATTGAAAGGGGTCTGGCAGATGGGTCTGGTTTTGCTCATGAATGAAAAGTGAACTTCTCCTCCCAGTGACTGCTGCTGCACTTTGGGGTCAGCGTGGGCTGTCTGCCCATCTAGCTGTCCAAGGGGAAGCCATTATCAGTGTGTCTCTTCCTGACCTGTGCTGTACACATCATCTGTGGGGAAAAACACTTAAAGAAGTTGACCCATGTTCCTGCTTTTGGTGGGAGTAGACACTCTGTTTCTACCTGTCAGATGAGCAGGTGGAGCCTCTTTTCTAGGAGGTAGTTGACTTTTGAAGTCCTTGTTGAGTTCGGTGGGCATAGCTTTAGGATTATGCCATGGAATCTGTTGGAAAGGAAAAGCCTGCCAGTGATGTTCCTGAGCATCCTCCTGCCCTGCAGTGTCATGGCTTGCTTCCTGACCGGCTCTGCTGAGCCTTCCCTCCTGTCTCGTCGGTGTTTGTCCTCATCCCACATCAGCGTGGTGATTGTTACTTGGCTCCCAGAGTGTGCCCGAGGTGAAGGTTCCAGCAGCTGACCCCTGTTACAGAAGGAAAAATCTGAATTGCTGACAGTGTTGGGAAAACAGTAGAACCAAACATAGGAAAGTCTTTTAACAGTTCAGGCAGACATTGGGGCAGAGTTTATGGTCTGAGACTGTTGTGTTATGGTCTCAGCTCACTTGCACACGCATCCTTCCCCATGCTTGCAGCTATTTAAAGCCATGTTAAACCCTTTATGGGGTGTTTGTGTGCATAACAAATATATCTCTTGGTGCAACACTAGTTTAGAAATTTCACTAATGGGGAAGATGAGCTAGTGACTCTCCAATGGAACAAATGTTTGGCATGAAATTAGCCATTTATGTGGCAAAACAGCAGTCATTGTGTCCACTGGACTTGAACATGGCCTTTGGCTTATTGTGCTGTACACACTGCCCAGCAGTTCTGTTCTTCGGTGTGCTTTACTCCCAAGGACAGACATGTGTCTCCTAAACTGTGCCTCTGGAGCTAATGGGAAGAGGAAGGCTGTTGCTGGAGCTAAAGCCTTGGCTTGTGGCAGAGGGAGCTTTTACAGTGCCTTCACTTGGCACTGTGGTTTCATGAAAAAAAACTCCCTCCCATACCTAAAGAGAGCTTCTATCTGACCACTGTCAGTGAGTCTCCTGGTGTAGGAATGTTCCCCTTTGTCACTCTGGTCTCAGTTCAGGATTGTTGAGACTGAGGAAACAGCTCAGCTTTGGTTTTTCAGCTGTGTGCAGGTTCAGGGGAAAGGCTTCAGCCTGTCATTTGGTCACTCAGGCACGGTGAATTTGAGGAGGCAGGTTGAGCATATGGCAGCCCCTCCCATGATTGGCGGGCTGCTCATGTGGAGAAGGAGAAGTGGGATTGGTGCCAAGTCCTTCTGCCTCCTGACCTCAGGATTTTCTACCTGGAGTCCTGAAAACTTTGGGCATGCATCCAAAGAGTGAACTGAGCAACTTGCTCCCACAAATTTTAAGAAAAGTCATGTGTCCAAAGTAATTTGCGTATTTGCGCTTTGAGCTTCTTAAACTTGCCCTTCTTCATGTCTTCCTCTCCACAGCCCCGTGCAGTGGAGTTGGGCAATGATGCTCCAGTGTCTGTAGTGTTGTGGAGCTGAGAGCATGGCCACAAACAGGGAGGTGACAATTTACACCCACTTCATCCGGGGGTGCCATATGCTTTTTGTCCCTCTCATCAGACGCCAGAGGGGATGGCTGGATAACTTCTCACTGCCCACAAGCCTTAGCACCTTTGTAAAGCCATGGTTCACAGACCAAGGAGTGGCTTGGTCCCTGCTCTGTGGAGCATCTGGAGTCAGACATTTGGAGTTAGACATCTTGCCTTCTTGGCTGCTGGGCTTGCTCCGGCCACACGTGTTGAAAACCTTCTGGTTCACGTAGAAAAGGAGATTCAGGTCAAGAGTGTTGAATATCACCATAGCCAAGACAAACTCAGGTTGATGGTCCAGTTGTTGACAGTTCTGTGCCTTCAGTGGACATTTTCATAGTGGAAATGTTTGCTTTGTTTTTCTGCTGCCAAGCTAAAACCGCTCCTTGGATCTTAAGGGAGGACAAGGAGGCGGAGAACGTCCATCTGTGATGGAAAGACGGAAGTGTGAATTTCTGCGTTGGTTGAACGCAAGGCTTACGATGGAGCACCTGGGCAGGGGTGGACAGTGGTGGCACCAAAACCCCCCCCTAAAATCCCCAAACCCCCATTCAGTGATGTAACGCTCTTCCCACCCGCTTTGACCACAGATACGGACTCGGAGGAGGAGGAGGAGGGATCCTTGAGGGACGAGTGGCCGGCGCAGCCCCCGTCCGCTGCCAAGCCGCGGCCGCCTGGCCTGTACAGCTCAACGGGCAGGAAGGGTGGCCGGGCTGGTGGCGGCCCCAGGGCGGCCCCGCGCAGCGCGGTGGTGGCCGGGCAGCCGCTGAGGCCGAAGGCGGCGGGGCGGAAGCAGCCCTTCTGCCTGCTGCTGAGGGAGGCCAAGGCGGGATCTTCCTTCAGCGACTCCTCGGAGGACTCGTTCGNATTATTTTATTTTGGCATGAGCCTTGTCCAAGTTTGAAAGGAGCTTTTTCAATTACTTTCCTTTTTTTCTTTCTTTCCCCCCTTTCTCCCCTCCTTTATTATTTTCCTCTCCTTTTGTCTTTTTCCCCTCTTGTTTCTTATCCCCCCTTTTTTTTCTTCCTTTTTTCCTTTTTCTTTTATTCCCCTCCCTTTTTTTTTTTCTTTTTTTTTTATTGCTGGGGTACTGTTGTGTGGCCGTGTGACTTGATGTTTGTACTGCGATTTGGTTTACCAAGCTTTATTAAACATACCGAGTTCATTTTTAACTAAACCTGTGTACCTTGTCTCTCTTGCTGTGTCTCTTATCAGGCGATTAGGTTGCCGCTTCACTCCATCCTGCTCTGCATCCCCCTCCTGCTCCCACTCCCCATCAGTAGAACTGGAATTAACCTAGTCTGGGGTACTCTCTATTATTCAAATATCCCTGCTGCCTTTGTCCAGATAAGGCCTAGGCTTCCCCCTTTCCCCCCAACCCCTTTAAGTTAATTTTCTTTTGTTGTTCATCCATTTTTGGTTTTATCTTTCTCAGTTTGTTTCCTGATAGACTCTCTCCAGGCAGGCACGTAACACATGGAGGCACTGACTCCTTGTTGCTGCTGCAGGAGGGTGCAGAGTAAATCCAAAAAAATTTCTTTTTATTTTTTTTTAAATGTAAATGTCAAGTTTTTGTGTCTATTTTTGGGTGGTAGGTTTTTTTTTAGATGCCCAGATGTAACCCACAGTGCTCAAGGATGTGGCAATTACTGCATTAAATTTGACTCTGCAGTTTCCCTCCCTCACCCTCACCCCAGTTTTTTTCTTGCAGCTTTTTTTTTTTCTTGTCAGCCTGTCATTAGTACTTCAGTGGGAAAAGAGATTACTTGAGACTTTACCTCCAGAGACACAAGGGGTTTCTGTTTTAGAGCGCACTCATTAAATAATAATCATGGGGAAAGGTCATTTTAATGAGCCCTCAGCTCCCGAAAGAAAGTAGCTTGGCTGGGCTGAATGCAAAGCGAGAGCATCCCCAGTTGTTATCTAAGTTACATGGCAGAGCTGGATGTAGCCCAGCAAAAGCCTTTTAGTGTTTTACACTGCTCTGGGCTGTTAATTGAAAAACAGGGCTGGATAGTTTGGCGCTTTTTTTTCTTTTTTCTTTTTTTGTCTTTTCTGAGTTTTTTGATGTTAATTTCCTTCATGCACCTGTTTGGTTTTTCTTCCCTCCAAACCCGACCTCCAAAGACAGATAATTGAAGCTAAAAAAAAGAGATATATATATAAAATTATTAAACATGGCAGAAAGATACACAGTGTTGATTTGGTTTGATGTGGCTCTGGGCTGGACCCACCAATGCATTTCAAAGAAAACCCAAAAGAGAAATACATGTGTCAAAAAAAAAAGAATTATTCTTTAGAGAACCCAAAAAGTTATGGGGACAGTGAATTTTATGTAAGGCTGAGATTGCCACATTTCCATGAAGAGTCTGCGTTAACTTCCATTCTTCCCTTCCTTGTTCCTTCCTGCATCTTTTCTTTGTTTGTTTTGCTGCTGTTGGAAATTTTGAGGATATCAATCCCTTTTAGGTGCCAAGTTCTTGAGGGGGGTTTTGGGTTTGTTTTTTGGTTTTGCTTCAGGTAAGCAGAGAGGTAACTTGTCCCTTTGTCTATTTTTCAAGTAACCTGTCTGCTTTATTAGAAAAAATAAACTAAAAATCCCAGTTTTATGGGATAAAATCTGGGGAGGGAAGGGGGTATGGGAGGAGGTTGGGGAATCTCGAACAAATGGGGAAATGCCTTGTAAATCCCACTGGGGTGTCATTTAATGGTGGGGAAACCAAAGATGCAAAACCCCCTGGGGAGGGAGGTGGGTATGGAGAGGGAGGTGGGAAGGGATTATTGGTTACAATTCGGAGTTTTTTCCTGCAAATGAATTTTTTTTTTTTTGTCAGAAGCATTTCTTGAAGGGATATTTGGGTAATAGGGTTTCTAATGGCTTTCCCTGAATACTAAACCGATTAATAACCTCAGCTTTTCTAGAAGTGCTCGCTTTCTCCTTGCAGCTGCTTGACCAACCCTTTCACCCCTGCCCCTATCCATGATGCTTTGAATGTCTGTGTCGGTCTCTTGCATTTGCTCTCACGCTGCACTAAAGAAGCAAAGTGGTTGGCTGGTTGTAGGGCAGACACTTNTGATATTTTTACTGGCTGGCTCTTTTAGAGCTTTTATATCGACTGGGTTTTAGTGTCCACCTCCCCCTGCTTTCCTCTGTTCCCTTCCTCCCTTCAGTTTTAATCTCACTTCCTTCCTTGCTGCCACCACCGCCATTATATTATAATTACTATTAGTATTATTATTATTTTAATTATTATTTTATTTTGGCATGAGCCTTGTCCAAGTTTGAAAGGAGCTTTTTCAATTACTTTCCTTTTTTTCTTTCTTTCCCNAAATGTAAATGTCAAGTTTTTGTGTCTATTTTTGGGTGGTAGGTTTTTTTTTAGATGCCCAGATGTAACCCACAGTGCTCAAGGATGTGGCAATTACTGCATTAAATTTGACTCTGCAGTTTCCCTCCCTCACCCTCACCCCAGTTTTTTTCTTGCAGCTTTTTTTTTTTCTTGTCAGCCTGTCATTAGTACTTCAGTGGGAAAAGAGATTACTTGAGACTTTACCTCCAGAGACACAAGGGGTTTCTGTTTTAGAGCGCACTCATTAAATAATAATCATGGGGAAAGGTCATTTTAATGAGCCCTCAGCTCCCGAAAGAAAGTAGCTTGGCTGGGCTGAATGCAAAGCGAGAGCATCCCCAGTTGTTATCTAAGTTACATGGCAGAGCTGGATGTAGCCCAGCAAAAGCCTTTTAGTGTTTTACACTGCTCTGGGCTGTTAATTGAAAAACAGGGCTGGATAGTTTGGCGCTTTTTTTTCTTTTTTCTTTTTTTGTCTTTTCTGAGTTTTTTGATGTTAATTTCCTTCATGCACCTGTTTGGTTTTTCTTCCCTCCAAACCCGACCTCCAAAGACAGATAATTGAAGCTAAAAAAAGGAGATATATATATAAAATTATCAAACATGGCAGAAAGATAGAGAATGTTGATTTGGTTTGATGTGGCTCTGGGCTGGACCCACCAATGCATTTCAAAGAAAACCCAAAAGAGAAATACATGTGTCAAAAAAAAAAGAATTATTCTTTAGAGAACCCAAAAAGTTATGGGGACAGTGAATTTTATGTAAGGCTGAGATTGCCACATTTCCATGAAGAGTCTGCGTTAACTTCCATTCTTCCCTTCCTTGTTCCTTCCTGCATCTTTTCTTTGTTTGTTTTGCTGCTGTTGGAAATTTTGAGGATATCAATCCCTTTTAGGTGCCAAGTTCTTGAGGGGGGTTTTGGGTTTGTTTTTTGGTTTTGCTTCAGGTAAGCAGAGAGGTAACTTGTCCCTTTGTCTATTTTTCAAGTAACCTGTCTGCTTTATTAGAAAAAATAAACTAAAAATCCCAGTTTTATGGGATAAAATCTGGGGAGGGAAGGGGGTATGGGAGGAGGTTGGGGAATCTCGAACAAATGGGGAAATGCCTTGTAAATCCCACTGGGGTGTCATTTAATGGTGGGGAAACCAAAGATGCAAAACCCCCTGGGGAGGGAGGTGGGTATGGAGAGGGAGGTGGGAAGGGATTATTGGTTACAATTCGGTGTTTTTTCCTGCAAATGAATTTTTTTTTTTTTTGTCAGAAGCATTTCTTGAAGGGATATTTGGGTAATAGGGTTTCTAATGGCTTTCCCTGAATACTAAACCGATTAATAACCTCAGCTTTTCTAGAAGTGCTCGCTTTCTCCTTGCAGCTGCTTGACCAACCCTTTCACCCCTGCCCCTATCCATGATGCTTTGAATGTCTGTGTCGGTCTCTTGCATTTGCTCTCACGCTGCACTAAAGAAGCAAAGTGGTTGGCTGGTTGTAGGGCAGACACTTCTCAGCGAGGGTCACTAGCCATGAACCTGAACCTTGACCATTGTTATGTAGGTAGGCAAAATAACTTTTCTTTATGTCATCTGTCAGCCTCAGACGTTTCGATGTTGCCTCCATGAATAATGACACGTAGCTCTTTGCATTCTCTTGGTTATTTTAATTTTGAAAATGATTGCTGTCTATTTTCAACTTCCCTCTGTCCGTGAAGAGTCTCACGTGGAAGGTTTGCACTTGTGTGTGTGTGTTTGAGGACTCCAGAAGTGCTTTGCTGTTTGCAGAACTTCTATTGGAGAGCTCCTTCGCCCAGCCGAGGCAAGGATTTGTAGATGAGTCCAAGATGCAAACCTTAAAAGGTTTCTGGGCCACGGTGCAGAAACATCCCCATGTCAGGGATATTGCCTGGCCCTGGCCCTGCAGGATCTGTGTCAAAGGTGGGATTGGCTGCAGGAAGACCTGTTTTCTGTCATCTGCTTTGACACAGATGAGGAGAGGACATGCTGCTTTCTTACAGACCAAACATCACGTTGCCATTCTGATAAGAGGCAAAGCTTGTGGGTTTTAATCCAGTGACCTTGGAGAGGAACTGCTAACGTGGTCTAAAACCCACCAGGAAAGGTAATTCCTTGAGCTTTCTGAAACCAAAGACCCATAAGTCCTCTTCCTCCATACTCTGTTTTCCTTCAGAATTTAGTACCTTCTTTTTGTTCTCTTTTTCCTGTCTTACAGGATGATTTTACCCCAATTAAAAAAGAAAAAGCAGTGAGGGGTAACCAGTTCCCTACATATTTGCATGTGATAGTTGTAATACATTTTAATTTTTTACAAGCACTTCTGGAGTCAACAGCACAGCACATGGAGGGGAAAAATCTTCCAATGATGAGAATGGCTTATTTGGGAAAAAAAAAAAGGTACAGTCTTAAATTGGACACTCAAAAATAAGTAACCTCCAGAATTTGGACAGATCGCAGAAATCAGATGTTAATGACCCAGTAGCTGTCTAAAGTCTGCCTGTACTTAGCCTGCTTTGTATGCTGTAGGCCTGCTTGGTGTTATGAGAAAATCATGCTATTTATTTTTACAATGTGAAATGACTGTTTTAAGTGTGTGTTTTTTACTCCCTCCCTTCCCCAGCCTTTCCTCTTCACACCCCCCTCAACCCGTCTTGTTACATACATCAGTCACTAAAAACCAAATTGCTTAACCAGTTTCTGTTCATCATTAACAAATCTTCATTTACTGCTCTCCTACAGTAAAATACCATGGCAGCTTAGCTGTTAAAAGCAGTGAGAAAACTTAATATTCTTAATTGGGTTTGAGTTTTAATTCAGTGCAGGTAAAAATTAAAATAATCTTTGGCTCCAGTTTATCTGGCATCAGTAGCATTTAAATATGAATGTAGTGTTTGTTTTGGCTGTAGAGTTGTATGTACATGTGTGGTTGCGTGTGTGGGTATATACACACATATACATGCTCTTAAAAATGTCAATTAGAAAAGATATTTTTAACATTGAGCATTTTTTTCCCTTACCCTCTCTCAGCGTTTACAGAATTACCACTGAAGGAAAAAAAAAGATTTTTTTTAAAAAAGTCTTTTTCCCCGTTGCTAGCTAAAAGTCACCTTTTCAGGACAAAAAAAATACCGAGGCTTCAGTTGTGTAAAGGCATCTGTGTGTAGTTAATTTTAAACCCACACACAGTTTGGGTACAGTAGGAGTAAAACTCCTGCTTCCCATTAAATACAGGCTCCAGTCTCTCCAAGGAGCTGTACAGAAGGACAGAGAGCACCAGCAGCTTGCTTGCCACCATGGCCAGAAGTTTGGGGACTTACTTTAGAAGCATGTGGGCTTGGAGCAGAGCCCCAAATGTCCTCTTTTTGCTTCATTTGTTACTTTTTGTCCCTTGGAAAATCAGAAAGAGGAGAAGGGATTGTGTTGTGCATGTGGAGTGGGGTTAGCAAGATCTGTCCTCGCCATGAGCGGTGGAGGAGGATAGATCTGTGCTGTGAACGTGTTAAAATGGGGTTATTTTCAGGCTGGAAATTGTATCTCCTGCAGATAAAAATATAAGTGTTGTGGTAAAAATGCTGATAAGGGACTGTCTTCAGTTGTCTTTCTGTGGTGTGATGCTGTGTATGGGCAGGAGGTTGGAATAACCACCAGGCACCTCATTGTATTGTGTATTTTCTGTAGCCTCAGGAACAGCCACTGCCATCCTGGCTTTTAAATCTGTTTCACCTGAGTGCCTCTGAGATACTGGAGCTGCTGGGCACCCTTTTGCCCTTGCACATGCAGCATGTAAGTGCTGAGGGATTGGTGCTGCTGGGCAGTGGATGTGGCTGAGCCGGTGGGGCTGGACTGCTCATGGAGGGATTTTCCTGCAAGCTTTCCCCCTTTGTTTTTTTTTTTCCCCCCATTTTCCTCCCCAGCTGCTCACTGAGCCACTCTCTACTCAGCCAGTTCTCAGGTCTGGCATGAGAGGCTGTACAGGTTGATTTTTTCCTTTTTTTTTTTTTTTTTCCCCCCTGGCTTTGCTGAAAATTGCTGAATTTCAGAGCTAGATGGGATGGATGGAAAAGGTCGTGCTACCCCACAGGGTGTCACTGAACTCAGGCATGGTTTTGCTACTTTCCAGGCAGGTGGTTTTCGCGTCTAAGAATAAAGTTCATCTGGATTTGTTTTCTTTTTGGCAAAATGTGATATAAAAACAGCAGTTGTGCCCCATTTTGTGGTAGGGGAAGAAATCTGATCCCAATTTGCTGTGGATTTTTTTTTCTTTTTTTTTTTGCATGTGGTCTTTATGCAAGGAGTGAATAGGGCTGTGGATTTCTTGGTATTGACTGCAGAACTGTAGGTTTAGTAACATCTTTATATCACAAGGAACCAGTCTGAGCAACTGAAATGGGGAGGAAATTTTTATGCAGTTAAAAGTTAGTATTCTGTGACTATCAGATACATGCCACAGAGATAAACCATCCATGTTAAAAAAAAAAGGCTACCAGTTACCTCAGTTGATAAAATGCAAGGATGAGAACATTGTTTTCTGATATTCCTATTCTTTCTCAGATAATGGAAAAATAACACTTTTGTTATTGTATTTTTTTTTCTGAGCCACCAAGTGTTGAGGATGTTTTTATCTATCCCAGAGGGCATATGTGAAAAGAAAAGGATTTTCATGTTCATTCCAGCTCATTTTGAAGGGATCTGGTTTCTCATTTGGCTGGATTTCAGACACAAGGATAGTGGCTGGTAGGAGCTGGGGAGTGGGCTCAGAGCAGGGCTCCTGCTAGTGGTGGAATTTTTCCAGCAGCCTCAATGATCCCGCTTAAGCCTTCAATTTCAAGAGAAATGAAATATCTTTTCCAGACCCACTTTTCACAGTCAAATATATATATTTTTATAGATCTGTGTGCTCATGTATGTGTGTGTATAAGTGTGTGTGTGTGGTATATGGGCATTTGTGAAGTGGCTTGCTCGCTAGCACTCACTGGATGAGATGCTGTTAAAATTAATTGTCTCTGAGCTGCTGACAGACTCTTGGGAAGTGCTGTAGGGAGGGAGAGGTGCCACTCTTGGAGCATCTACCCCCAAAATACCTGATCTGTACACACCTTAGAGGAAACCCTCAGCCCACTGCTCTGCAGGTGTCAGCTGAGGCAGGCAGTGAGGCTGATTTCTTTGCCAGAATTAGATTTTGGCTGTGGGCAGCTCTTCCTGCCTGTGCTGAGCTGGGCTTCCCTATCCTGAGCTGTAGAGAGGGAGATGAAAGGCACGGACAGAGTTCTGAGGCACAGGGTTCAAACACTGCTCCTTGTCTCCAGCACTACCTACACTTTCCTCCCTTGTGCATTCCAAATCCATTGCTTTCAGATTATTATTTCTCCCCCCTCCTTTGCATTTTTGCTTCCTGCCCCTTCTCCTCCCCGTGTCCCCCTTGCCTCCTGCCATGGCACAGGCTGCTCTCTGGTATTCCCCTTCCATGCTGATCCCTGGTTCTGATTACACTAATGGATTTCGTTATGGAGGAAGTGTTGGTGGGCGGGAGGGGAATCCCACAGCTCCCAGGTTGGGATTTTCAAAGGAATTAATCTTTTAATTCCTCCTGAAAGCTGTAGGGGAGGGGTGCCTGGCATCCTTTTCAAACCTGCCAACACCCTGCTCTCCCCTCCCTTGCCCTGAGTGGGTTGTCTTTGCTGTACCCCGTACTGCTGTGTCCTTCCAGGGTGGTGGCAGGCAGGGTGACACCGGCTCTATGGCTGCAAGGACACGTGTGTGCCCACGGCCAGCATCTTGTGGCTCAGTCCTGGGTGGCTCAGTGCCACTTAGGTGGGCACAGGGCAGCAGGAGAGTTGCGGTTCGGGTTGGGAATGTGGCTGGTGCACAACTCCGTGAGATTTGTGACGGGCTCCCTGTTTTCTGCGTGCCAGATTCCAGCTCGGAGGAGGAGGAGGATGACGAGGAGGAGGAAGAGGAGGAAGCAGAGGACTATGGCACGGATGGCACAGACAGGCTGTCGTCACCTGCCCTGGATGAGAGTGGCCTGGGCCTTCTGGCCAGGTTTGCTGCCAGTGCAATGCCCAGCCCCATCGTTCCCCCTCCGCTTTCCATCATCCAGCTGGAGGCCAAGCAGAAGGCGAAGAAGAAGGAGGAGCGGCAGAGCCTGATGGGTGAGCTCCATGGTGGGGGGTGCTGCCCTGGGGGCCAGGTGGAAGGTTTGGGAGGTCCCAGCTGTGCTGCAAGAGAGCAGGTTGTGTACCCAGACTCTGAGCTGCCCTTTCTTTGCTTTGGCTGCTTGGTCCCGATGCTGAAGGTGGAGAAAGTGGCCTGAGAGGGAAACAAAAGCCAGTCACGGACATGGCGGGTTAGCAGCTGCAGCCATGGCTTCCCTAGGGACAACTGTGGCTTTGTCAAAGTTTCCTCTTTTCCTTCTTGGCAAATTCTCACCAAGACATGCTGCAAAGGCAAGCGGTGGAATGCTGCATCCTCTTGGACAGAGTGCAGAAGGCAGTGAAGTGCTGTTAAATTTTAGGGAAGGAAGCATGTGCTAAATGCAGCTGATCTGGGATACCCAAGGGAAGCACAGACACCCAAGCAGAAGAAAAGCTCTTTCCAACAGCCCATCCCATCAGCTTCCTTATAGAAACCAGCCAGCGAGACTTGAAACAAGCGTTCCTTCCTCTGCCCGTGTGTTTGCAGTGCCAGAATCTGGGTTTCTGCCCTGCCCCTGTCTCAATTTCAATGTGTTGGGAGTTTCATTTCTTCCCCTTCCCATGGCCTGCTGCACAAGTGCCCATTGGTGACATTGTTCCTGGTTAGACAGATCTATATGGGTTCCATTTATAAATTCTCTATTAATATTTATTAAGTGATAATGGAATTTATAGCATGCTTCAGAATGGAAAATGATGTCCTCTTCAGGAGCCTGGCTTGTTTTAGCACTGTTTCCATGCTATATTAGGCTTTTGCCAACTCGTTCCAACAGCCTCTGCTAAAAATTTATTGTCTTGTAACCTGCCCTCCTTGAAACTGGAAGCATCTAGAAATTACCTCATGCAGTACTGAGAGAGGAGAAGGAGTGTTTTAATTTCCAACGGGTTCTTCATTTTGAGCCTTGCCAGCTTTGTTTTTGACATGCTGGTTCTTTTTCTCTTCATGCTGGGGCTGTCTCAGGGGAAGAGGGTTGGGTAGATGAGAGCAGTTTCTTGCGGACTGAATTTACCCGCGAAAGTGAGTGTATTTGAGAGAAGGACCGAGAGAAGATTCTTTCCTTGCTTGTGCCGTGTACATTTTCATTTTCCCACGTGAGCGTTGTTTGCCTGCCTCCTGCCTGTGTTGCTGAGCGTGTAGGTGCTGCCTCAGTTTCTTTTCTGCCCCTGGAAACATGATTTTACTTTCCTTTATCAGGTGCAGGGGAACACAGTGAAGGTGGGGAACATCTTGGCGTTACTACAGTATTTCAGGCCTCTGGGTACTGCCTGTTCTAAGCAGAGGCCAATGTGAGGGGAATTCCATTTGCCACAGACAAAAGATCATTTACCTCTGTCGACTTAGGGGTGACTACTTGAGCCAGTAAAATGATGCGTGGTGTCTGTTGGCCAGTGGGAAAAAATAAGCTTGAAATATGGGTTTTAATTCCATTTGTTAAAAGACACTGTTCTCCTGAAACAAAGGTGAAACTGGAGAGGGCTCCCACCAGGAAAGAAGGAGGGGTCAGCTTAGGGGGTTTATGCTTGGTTTCAGCTGAGCAGCTCCTTTTTGAGAAGGGGCATGTTAAAGTATCTTTTCTCTTCAGAGCTTCCCTGCAGGGTTCTGCTTGTGGGAGAAGGGAGAAAATGGAGGCAGGGAACACGCTGAACCACACTGCCTGAATGATTGGGCTCTGGTTTGGAGCAGGGCAGGCTTATTTCCAGGGAATTTCCACTGTGTTTTGTGGCTCAGAAATGGAGATCTGAGGGATGTGGGGATTGGAAAGGGGAACAACTAAGAGCTCTGTTGAACAGGCGCAGCATCTTCCATGGAGCCCAGAAGTTTCCAGCAGGATGTGTCCCCTCTTGGCTCAGCCAGGGCTTTGACTGATGGTTAAATCCTTTGCACCTAGGGACAGAGTTTGAGTACACTGACTCAGAGAGCGAGATAAAGATCAGGAAGAAATCTCCTTCAGGGCTGCTGCGCGGGAAGAAGGGGCCGCTGGAGTCCAGCAGCATCCCGCCAAGCCAGGCCCCCAGCAGCCTTGACTCCGGATCTGGGAGCACTGACAAGACCAAGCTGGGCTCTGAGAAAGGCCGCAAGCTGAAGAAATTCAAATCCCCTAAGGACTTGAGCTTTGAGTTTGGGCTGGAGGCCAGCGACGATGACCTGTGGAACCGGCGCCGCAGCGAGCGGATCTTCCTCCACGACGCCACCACGTCCTCGGCCATGCTGACATCCACGGCGCCTGCCAGCTCCACCCCTGTCTCCAAACCTGGGCGCTGTGGCAAGGGGGCCCCCATGAGCCCCAAAAAGGAGAGCAGCAAGGGGAAGGAGAGGAAGGAGCTAAGCAAGGTGAGGAATGTGCTGGCCAGGTTGGTGTTGGGATGCTTGGGAGCCGAGGGTGAGGGGCGGGCAATTAACTCCACTAAGGCAGAGGAGAGTTGAGTCCTGTCTCAGCAGTTGTTTGGCTGCCTCTTGTCACCCCTGTCAGCCCCATGTGCACTAGAGGCTCTGTCAGATTTGGATCTGACTTGCAGGGAGTAAAAGCCTATTGTGTTTGAATGGGGCTGGTTGCTACTGTCACCCTTCATGTCCCAAATCCATTCTGTTTGGGTGGCCAGAGTCAACAATCCTGCATTAAAACATACTCTCTGAAATCTGTCTCCCACTCTCTGTGTGAGCTTGTCCTCTTGCTGACCTGTGGCCCCCAGACTGGCCTCTAAAGCTGTTCACCTTTTATATGGTGACTTCTGAGGTCTGTCCCTGGCTGGGGGTGACAGTGGTCTCTGGGTTACTGCCTTTTCATCTAAGCTCAATGCTTGGCTCCCTCTGACTCCAGTTCAGTTCATGGCAGTGTTATGGAAGAGCACTGATAAGGAGAGTTAGGCAAGTTAGTTGTGACATATGAGGCCAACTGGGATCTTCTTGGAGCTCTTTGGAGGAAGATTTGATGGGCAGGAGTTGCTCTCCAGGGTAATGAAAAGCTCTTCCCAAAATGCGTGAAGCCAGAAAGCAGAGCTGGGAGATGCAGGATGTGATGTGGGCAGTGAAGTAACTGCTGGCTGAACATAATCCTACCTGTGCATAGCCTGCCTCGCTCCACCTTTTCCCTTTCCTTGGACACAGATCTTTACCAATCTTCTCTTTATTGATGGAATTGTTTTGTTTTTATTTTTAGCAGCGGAAGAAGGGTAAAGAAACACCCTGCTGCTCCTCTTCCTCATCCATGTCTCCTCCTGGCATCCCCAGCTCCCCCTCTGATGTTCGGGTCAGCCTGGCAGGTGCCCTGGGCTCCACCAAGAAGAGCAAAGCTAAGGTGAAAGCCAAGGAGGTGAAAAAAGAGGTGAGGGGCTGGTTCTAGTGTGGCTGGACTGGAGGTTGGCTGGCAGAGCCCTGCTGTATCCTGGACTGTTGCAGTATGAAGGAGGGAAAACAGGTGCAGGTTTTGCTGGGTGTGTTAAAGGCAAAGGGCTGGTTTGGAAAGTGTGAAATCCAAGGAAGCCTCTCAGATAGTACATGCTGCTACCATCTGGTGTTCATTTGCCTTCATCCCCCAAATTAGTCAGCAGGCAGGATTTTCTTTAAGGCTGCCATGGGGTAGAGGGAGAGCTTGCATGGACAGCAAGGACCAAGGAGATGGTGATGGAGTAGCCCTGCTCAGCACTGGGTCATGGCTGGTTCCTGCTCCGCTGCTGTAGGCCGTCATCTCTCATAACACACATTGCTGTCTTCTCACATGATTTCTGTGTGATGCTTGTGGTCCTTGTGTAACAGCAAGCATCGTGGAGATCGGAGAAGAAATAGGAACAGTGCCTGGTGCCTGTTCAGTGAAGGCAGAGGCTCAGGAACACTGTGGTGAATGCAGAGCAAAGCTACAGCTCCACAGCATCTCTCCCAGCCTCCAATAGTGAGGATGTGGGGAGTAGCTTTTGGTCAACTGCTGGGGGTGATACTTGGGAATAAAGGCAGCAAAAAGTTTGGGCACATCCATTTAACTGTTTGTGAGATGAACATTCCTGAGGATGGAGACAGGGTTGTCCCAAAATCCTCAGGTTATTTTTTGCTGGAGGAAGGTGAGGTGGGATCAGACTGTTTGCTGTGGTGATCCAGCTGATGTGCTGCTTGCTGTCCTGCAGAACCGAGGGAAGGGAGGAGCTGTCAGCAAACTCATGGAGAGCATGGCAGCAGAGGAGGATTTTGAACCCAACCAAGACAGCAGCTTCTCAGAGGATGAGAACATCCCACTGAGCATGCTGGTTGAGAGGCCACCCACACCAGGTAAGGGCAGGATTTTACAGGGCTGGGCAGGTTTCCCAGGGCTGCTCAGAGGACAACTGCGCTGCTTTCACACATTGCTCATCCAGAGCCATGAGTCTTTGCGGTGGAAATACCAGTTTTTCAGTCAATTCAATAAAAACTAAGCCTGATCAACATGGCTCACTGTGACATGTAGTTGAAGCCCAGTCTCTGAGTTGCCCTATTTTAATTTACTGGTTGGTTATTATTACCAAGAGAGTGAGGCTGGGAATATGAAGCTTCCTTCTCCTCTGACTGTCCCTTTCCCATGTGTGGTGCTCTCTAATCCCCATCTTGCTCCAACACCTCCCAGCTCCTCGCTCCTGTATCATTGACAAGGATGAGCTGAAGGATGGCCTGCGTGTCCTCATCCCCATGGATGACAAGCTGCTCTATGCTGGGCATGTCAAGACAGTGCATTCACCAGACATGTGAGTTGAGGGGCTGCTGTATCCACCTGGGATCTGCCAGAAAATGGGGACCTAGCTGCAGCGTGGATCAGTTTGGGGGTTGTACAGAGCTGGCCGCCCAGAGACAGACAGTGTCTGGCAGGGCGGGAAGGAGAGTTCACTCTGGTTTATCAGCACTGAGGGAAATCCAATTATCTCTCCCTAAGTGCTCTCACATCCTCAGAGGGAGGCGTTACCTGGTCGGGGTGGTGTCTCCCATGTGCTGTGTCTGACTGAGCCTTTGTGTTTCAGATACCGGGTGGTGGTGGAGGGCGAGAGGGGAAACCGGCCCCACATTTACTGCCTGGAGCAGCTCCTGCAGGAAGCGGTATGTGAGGCCAAGGGCTGCCTGTCCTGTGCCCGTGCCCTGTGCTGGGGTGGGGAAGGCTAGCTGGAGGCTCTCTCTTCCTCCAGCTGCAGGGATGCTGGTCCTGGGATGCCCCTGTGGTCCATGTGGGCCGAACTCCCCTTGGTGGGCTTGCTGCCCCATGCCAAGCTCCGCCACTGGCAGCAGGCATTAGTTGTGTATTCCAGAAGGGGTGGTCTTCACACGGCCCTGTGAGCACACAGGAGGCCATTCCCCAGCAGGGAAACTGTCCCTTGCCTTCTCCGGAGCTGCTTTGCTCCGTGCCAGGTGTGGTGGCATGGTCAGTGCTGGTGCCAGGGTGGTCAGTAATTGCCTTCCTCTTTCCCTGAGCAGATCATCGATGTGAAACCCCCCTCAGTGCGGTTCCTGCCCGAGGGCACGAGGATTGCAGCATACTGGAGCCAGCAGTACCGCTGCCTCTACCCAGGGACAGTTGTACGAGGTAAGGCCACCCTGGCTGCCCTGTGCTGTGAACCTGGGATGTCTCAGCCCTGTGTGTCCTCAGGGATGTCAGGCTTGTCTGGGGAAGCCCTGAGTTCTGCTGTGAATGTCCTGGAGGTCACAGCCTGGCCTGTTCTCTCCTCCATGTCATGCTTCTCTCATTAATGAAGCAGATTTAGTAACATCCTGCAGGTTCAGGAAGAGATTCGAGCAATTTAGAAGCTTAAATATATCAAGGACATTTAATACATTTCGGGTAGTCAGAATTTATTCCAGACATCAATTATTTCTGAGGCGGTGGAGGTTTCTAAATCACCTGGACACCCAAAACTTCGCTCGGACACAAAACTCTCCAGTCTGGTCTCATTAAAAAGTTGGTGAATGGCTCTGGACAATTCTGCCATGGCTGGTTTTGTTTTTGGACTCTTGATCATACCACATTTGTAAAAGGGAATAATTACTTTTGATGTATAAGCCAGTAATGCTGATGCAAGAAGAGAGAGTGATAATACAGCTTATTTCTCGTGGAGAAAGTGAAAAGCAGCAGTTTATGGTGGCTGAGAGTAGTTACAAAAATGCAGGTGAAAAAACCTATATTTCAGTGAAAGGAGAAAAGTGAATTTCTGCAAGAATAGAGGGAAATAGCGGAGAGAAGTGGGAAGTCAAACTGGAATGGCTGTTACGTTCTGGATCAGTGCTGCTGATGGGGAATTTCACACTGAGTGGGCTGGTTTAGGATTATCAGGGACTTTCCATTGCAGAGTGAGCCTTCTGTGCCCTTCCTGCACAGCCTAGGAAAGGTGAGGTGGGATACTTTGCAGCTGGTGCAGCACTCTTGTCTTTCCCCATGTCCCCACTTCCTTTACAAGGAGTTTGTACTCTGATGTTTGTTCCTAATCCCTTCTTCTGCTCCCCCATCCCACAGGAACCCTGGATCTGGAGGAAGATGGTGATCTCATCACAGTAGAGTTTGATGACGGGGACACAGGACGCATCCCACTGTCTCACATTCGGCTTCTCCCACCTGACTACAAGATCCAGTGTGAGCTTTGCTGTTCAGTTTTTTTGCAAGACACTTCCCACTCTGACATATATGGAGTTTTGGGCTGCTTTCCTCAAATTCTGGGACAAGTTCACAGACTTCCAGTCAGAAAGATTGCACCATCAATTACAGAACACAGAGCTGGGCTGGGATACCACCCATCAGGAAAAAGGCCCGGTCCCTATTGCAGATTTGGTTGGGATACTTTGACTGTATCACACCTCTGTTTTATGTGTTATTTGACTGCATTTGAACGTCTCTTTCACCTGTTCCAGGTGCTGAGCCTTCCCCTGCCCTTTTGGTGCCCAGCACCAAGCGCCGTAGTCGTAAATCCAGCAAAGACACTGGAGAAGGAAAAGAGGGAGCTGCACTGGGGTCAGAGGAGCCTGTGTCAAAGGGCAAAGGGCGAGGGAGAAAGCCGAGTGTCAAGGCCAAAGCTGGTAAGTTGCCGCACTGCCAGGCCTGGAGCTGAGGGAATCCTTGTACAGTTCCCCACTGTTCTCCCCAAGTTAGGGCTGTTGCTTGGAGCAGGATTTGGGTAAGGATTTTGCTTGAGTGCAAAGCACCTATGCATCTCACTCTGCTGTGGCTGCAAAGCACCCATGGATCTTGCTCTGCTGTGGCTACAGTTTGCAGAAGGCTGGCTCGGAAGCTGGCCTGTGCTGTGACAGCCTCCTTCTGTCAGGGATGTGGAGCAGAGTCCCTGTTTCAGCTGAGCATCTCTGCAGCCGTCAGTAGGGCCAGAGGTGCAGGAGATTTGTAGTTTGATTCTCCTGAAGTTGAAGCAGCACCCCTGGGCGTTGTCCATCACTTCTCACAAGTACTGACAGCAGGCCAGGCTGTTCAGTGAGCAGTGAGGGCACCCCCTGTGTTCCTTTTAGGGGTACCTGAGCAGGCAGGAACAAGCCATGCTTGGCCAGAGACCAGTCAGCACTGGTGTCTGGTTGTGTCTAATAAAGCCCATCTGGAGGGATAACATGTCTTTGTGTTTCTTCCGCTCTGCAGAAGAGGCTGCCTTGCCTGAAGAGAAGGATCAGGTGGAGTCTTCACCTGTTACCTCCTCAGTCCCAGAGAAGCCAGCGTGCTTGAGCAAGCCAGGCATGAAGGGGTCACGAAAACCACAACCGCTGCCAACTGGGGGCTCTCCTGCTCCCACAGAAGAAAAACGGTCAAAAGCCAGCAAAATGAAGATCTCCACGAAGCTGCACAGCCCCCCACAACCCTCTTACCAACCCGCTGTGTTCAGCAGCATCCTTGGCACGGAGCCCTACAGCGATCTCCCGGGAACGCTGGCGGCCTTTGGCTCCAGCGACACTTCGGTGTCCAAAGCCAAGGCCAAGAAAGGGCGGCCCACAGAAGAGACACAAGAGTTTGGCACCATGGTCAAGGCTCAGAGGAAGCATGACAACGAAATCCTGATCAAGCTGGACCATGAGGGTGTGATGTCTCCAAAGACCAAGAAGATGAAGGAGGCGATGAGGATGCTGGAGGACTCAAACCTGGCCAGTCGCAGAGATGGGAAGAGTCTCTTGGGGATGGGCTATTCTGCTGCAGTGAGTGTGGAGGGCAAGCAGAAATCTTCCCGAGCCAAGGTGGCTGAGGGAGACCCTTCCCCTGCCAGCTTTGGAGGAAAGTTTGATGCCTCCGCAGAGAGCCTTGCTGCTTCGAAGGACCAGGAAGAAAAGGCAGCAGCTCCAGCAGCTGTGGAGGAGTCTGAGAGCAACAGCAGTGATAGCAGCTCGGAGTCAGAGGGAGAAGAGGAGGCTGAGAAAAACCAAGGGGAAGCCCAGGACAGCAGCTCAGCCAGCTCAAGAGCATCCACCCCTCTTTCTTCCTCCAACTCCTCCTCTTCTTCCTCTTCTAGCAGCAGCTCCTCTTCATCTTCTTCCTCCTCCTCCTCCTCCACCTCATCAACCTCTTCCTCATCAAGCTCCAGCTCTTCTTCCTCCTCCACTACGGATGAAGATTCCTCCTGTAGCTCTGACGACGAAGTAGCTGAGGCCCAGCCGAGCTCCTCGGTGCAGCAAACCCTCCCACCCAAGCAAACCAAGCAGGCAGGGAAATCCCGGGCGTCCTCCCACCCGCAGAGCCAGAAGCAGCCGGCGCAGCAGCCGGCGCAGCAGCCGGCGCAGCAGCCGGCACCGCCGCAGGGCGGCAACAAGAGCCGGCCCAAGAAGCGCGAGGGCATCCACCTGCCCACCACCAAGGAGCTGGCCAAGCGCCAGCGCCTGCCCTCCGTGGAGAACCGGCCCAAGATCGCCGCCTTCCTCCCGGCACGGCAGCTGTGGAAGTGGTTTGGGAAACCCACGCAGGTAAATAAAACGCTCCATCGTGCTCGGCGCTGGAGTTTGCCTTCGGGTGCCTGTTCCCTTTTCCTGGGGTGGTGGAACTGCTGGCATGTCCAGTTTGCAGGGAGATTGGGGTTGGCTTTCACTGTGTTGGGGAAGCCATTCTGCATGGTGTATCCCTCTGCCTCAGTTCCTGTGGGAATGCCGTGGCTCTGCCAACAGCCAAGGGATGCATGTGGGACTGGGCAAACGGGTGTGTGGGGAAAATACGAGTGAGCCCTGGCTGACCACCTGCGTGACCCTGTCTTGGCAGAGACGAGGAATGAAAGGGAAGGCCAGGAAGCTCTTCTACAAGGCCATCGTGCGGGGCAAGGAGATCATCCGCATCGGAGACTGCGCGGTTTTCCTCTCCGCTGGCCGCCCCAACCTGCCCTACATCGGCCGGATCCAGAGCATGTGGGAGTCCTGGGGGAACAACATGGTGGTCCGAGTCAAATGGTTTTATCACCCAGAAGAAACCAACCCTGGGAAGAAACTCAATGAAGGCAAGGTAGGCTGGTCTCCTTTGCTGAGAGGGCTGCAGAGCACCTTGCTCCCTTTTGTTTCCAATGATGAGGAAAAAGATCCGAGGCTCAGTTTGTTACTCATACCCTGAAGGGAGTGGCCCCGTTCCTTCATTTTGTAGGGGCTGCCTATGGTGTGGGCAAGCCCAGTGTTGGCCCCTTGAGGAAGGGAGAGGTGAGTTTCTTTGTATTAGGAAACAAAGACTTTTGCATTGGTCCAAAAAGAGTGTCAAGAGCCAGATCAAGTCTTTAAGGTGTAAGAAGGATGGGCCTGGTGCTCAGGAACACTGAAATTTGCACATGTTTACAGCTGGTTTACAGCAGGATTTATTCCTGGTGGCAGTGGGCAGGGGTTGAAGTTCCTAAAGCACATGTGGCGGGCAGGAGGTGATGGCATGGAAAAACAATGAATTCACCGGGTTTTAATTTCTGTTTCCTCTTTTCTTCTTGGGCACAGCGCTGGGATCAGAAATCAGGCAGGAGTCTGTCCACAGCTTTGCAGGCATCCAACCAGAGGAAGGACTTTATGGAGGTTGGTGAGACTGGGGGAAGGCTGGGAGGGAATGCTGGGTGCCCTGTAACAAATAAACAGTGCTGGGAAATGCCCCCGAACTTCTCTGGCTCTTGCTTTTTGCCTCAGCTGCCAAGTCTGCAGTGCCTAGGACTTGGGATGGGTATTTCTGGGAGGGTGGGAGTAGCTGCAGGTGCTGGGTGTGGGGAGAAACAGGGAGCTGGTATCCAGCACCCATCTTCGCATTTGCATCCTTGAAATGAGGATGGCAAACTCCTGGCCTCCATATTTCCTTTATGTGTGCTTGGCAGCTGCAGCAATCCCATCAGTGGGAGCCAAGTAAAAGTCAGGGCTCAGGTTCAGTGGGCTGGAGGGATTGTCCAGGCTCTCCACGGGCCTGTGCAGATTCCCAGTGTCCCTCCCCTGGGCTGGCTGTTGGGATGAGTCAGATGTTCTTGAGCGTGAGCAGAGTCCTATCCCATTATGATGAATGTTTTTCCTGCTTGCTGAAGATGATGCTGTAAATGCTGTGTGATCTAATGGCTCCTTTTTTTCCCACCTCCTTCCTTCTGTTCCTGTTGTGCAGAGAGCCCTCTACCAGTCCTCTCACGTGGATGAAAATGATGTCCAGACCATCTCACACAAGTGTCTTGTTGTTGGTCTGGATCAATATGAGCAGATGCTAAAGACGAAGAAATACCAAGACAGTGAGGACCTCTACTACCTTGCAGGGACCTACGAGCCCACCACGGGCATGATCTTCAACACTGACGGGGTCCCTGTCATCTGCTGACCGCCCAGGGGACACATGCCACCCCCTGGGAAGGGATGGGACAAACCTGAGGACGTGCCTGTTCAGACGACATGATTGTTTCTTTCAATGCTCATTTCTGTGTCACACTACAGACAGGAGAGCGCGAGAGACGCGAGGAGGAAGGAGAAGGCTGAAGAAAGGGGTTGGGGAAGCAGTTACAGGACTCGAGGAAGATGCTGTTGGGGGTGGTGGTGGTGGTGCTTGAACCCCGAGGCTCTTCTGGGAAGTGGCTTTAAGTAAGGTGACACTTGACCAACTTCTCCCTTCCTCCTTTTGGTCCAGGAAAGCACATGGGTCTCGTGATCATTTCACCAGCGGGACCCCCCGGCAGGAGGGATCCCTTTTGTGTCATTTTTCCCCCATCAGTAACTCGGAAGCCGCCTGCACGTGGAAGGACCCTCTTGACTTCTTCGTGCGCTCCTCTCCGTCCTTAAATTCCCTTTCCGGCTTAGTTTCGCATGACCCTTTATAGGAAGGACAGGGTGAAAGAGAAAGGAGATGAGTCTCTCTCAGCGCCTCGTCTCGATCCTCTCAGCGCCTTTTTGCCGTTCCCTTTCCCTGGAGACCCCTCCAGCAGCGTGTGGAACTCGACAGGACAGGGCTGGCCCCAGCACAGAGCTGGCAGAAGAGAATCCTCCAAGCTGGGAGGAGCCCAGTGGAAGAGGAGCCAACATCCAGTCTGGGGCGCTGCCTTCCCACTGCCTTGAACAGTCTGAACCCTCTGCAGCTCTGCACCCCTTCTGCCCTGCAAAGGCGCTGGTGGGAGCAAGCAGCTGGCCAGGGGTGTGACAAGTGGCAAACTGAGACCTCCCCTTGGAGCGTGCAGTGAAAGGGCAGGAAACGACTGGGAAGAGCTGCTGCTTGGTGCTTGGAGGAGAGAAGATCAGAGGCCACTGGAGTCTGGCATCCCTCACCCAGCTCGACCCACCATGCCTTGCCTGCTCTGAGACGTGGAGCTGCTGGGAAGCCCTGCCCATCATTTGAAGGGAATGGGGAGAGCGTGTGAACGCGGCTGTGCCTGCCCGCAGCGTTCCCACAGCCACAGCCCCGCGGCCACCTTGGGCTCAGGGCCTGCGCTGTTCCACTTCCTCCATCCACGCAGGAGCCGAGCTCCCCTTGGGCGCCGCCGCTGCTGCTCCAGGCTTACACCTGGCAAGAGGGAACGCCAGAGGAGAACCTGAGGAGGAGGACACACCATCCTTGCACTTAAAACTCCAAGAGACGCACTGATCTTTGCAACTCCCGACTCGCACTACGGATCGCCGGGACGCGGAGCGGGGCCCGGCTCAGCCCAGGCTCTGATGGGAAGGCCCTTAAGCCAAGGACAGATTGGAGACTCTCCACCCTGGCTGCAAACCAGAGACTGGAGGCCAGGGCTCAGGGGTGAGGGACAGCCCCACAGAGTTACCCCTCGTCCTTTAAACAAACCACATGGTGCTGAGCTCGTACCATCTCCACCCCGGGCCCCCGGCTCCTCGGCACGGCGGACAGTGACGGTTCTAGCCTGTACAGTTTTAATGTACCAAAAGACTCTTTAGCCCTCCTGTATTATAAGTCTTTAAATGGATTCAACTTTTTAATTATAAATATAAATATAAATAACAACGGCAGAAATGAACACAGTCTGACGTTTAGAATATTATTTTTTATTTCCTGTTGGATTGTGATTGTAAATGATCTGGGAACAGGCACACCCCCCACGCTCAAAGTGTACTGTACTTCTAGAAGCAAATTGTGTGAGCATATTTTAAAGAGCGAGAGAGAGAGCGCGCGAGAGAGATTTTATGCTAATGTTAAATAGAAAGCACTTAAAACCCACTGCCTTCTATGGAACACAAGGATATTTCAGACAATCGAGAGGAAAGGAGAGCCAGGTTTTTGTCTTTTTGTTTTGTTTTGTTTATGTTTTGTTTAAAACAATTTTTTTGGCATTCTGTTTGTTGGAGAACTCCGTGTGATCTTTTTTCATAAAAAAAAAAAAATCTAATTGAAAAAAAGCAACCCAACAAAGCATCTTTCTTTGTCTCCCTCATCCTGACCACAAGGTTTTTCTCCCCTTGGTGGCAATGATGGCTTTTTGGCTCAGCCCCTACCCTGGAGAAAGACACAACCCAGGTGCCTGGTGGCTTTTTGGGGAGAACCCGTGTGTGAGGTGGTGGCACCGATGGACAGGACTGGACACCGGAGTAGAGGTGTCTGCTGGACAGGCAGGGCCTGTGGGCCGGAGGTGGGAGTCCTCCCCCTGCCACCACGTGCTGAGGATGAAACGCTGGATTTGCTCTTTTTGGTGTGAGCTGCACTTCACACAGGCAGGAGCGTGGCATGGCCAGACCCTCCCGTGCTGCAGGGCCGGATTGGGGCCAGGCCTGGCACTCGCTGGCTCCTTGGGCTTGATTCCCTGGGATGTAGCACCCGCCAGTTGGCACAGCAAAGTGCAGCTGGTTCCAAAACGTGGTGTTGGCACCTTGTGATGTGTTCTGCTCCTCTTGACCTGTTCCCTCTCCCGTGTGATGCCCACAGTAGTTGGCAGGCTGGCAGGGGTTTGGTGTAACCCGGTGACATGTTCAACCACCCCAGGTGACAAAGGGGGCCCTGAAGATGGGGAGCGGCAGAAGGGGCACCCCAAGACCCAACAGGACAGGCAGCAGGCACCACCCTGTGTGTGTTTGCCAGCCCAGCCCATCATCAGTAGTGAAGTGCCACCAGTGCCAGTGGCACAGTTAAGGACCAACTGTCATTGCAAAGACATTTAATTATTTAATCAGCTTCACTTACGTCCTATGCAATAAATCTTGAAGCTCAGCAGGGGCCTGCAGGTGGCAGTGGCAGTGCTGTAGCCTTGCAACCCCCCTCTACCCCTTGCAATGGGACAGATTCACAGTGTGGGGTGGGGGGAGGCAAGACCCTGCCTCTGTTGCAGTTAGGTGGGGGTAAAACAAAACACAATCAAAAAAAAAAACCCCTTTTTTCCCCCACCATCAGAAGTGATTGGCATATTTAGGGAGGGACAGTGATTTCAAGCCATTCCTGGTGAAAACCTGCAACACCATCAATGGAAGTCAAGACCCACCTTCCCAGAGCCACCGGGGACTGACGGAGCGTTTCCTTCCTCTCTTGCTCCTCTTCTTTCTCACCAGCCCTCCATCACCCTCCTCCCCAGTGCTGGTCCTATTCCCTTTGGGATTTGGCAGTATTTTCTTCCTCCTGTCAATGGCTTGGCGCAAACAGAAGATCCTCAGCCTTCACTGGAGAGCTGAACATTGCTGATGAGGAGACCCCCAAAAGCAACCAGAACTGGCCCCTGGGGTGGGAGGAATGTCACCCCAAGCAGCGGCCCTGCACAGTGCCTGGCTGGGCAGCACAGGCTGTTCTGGAATGCCACAGCCCTGTGCCACAGTCCTTGTCCACGCTGGGGTGGATTTCTGGCTCCAGGCTCCCTCCTTGAGGAGGGATGTGGGGCGCTGGGGACCGTGGTGGGAAGCAGGTCCCATCCTGTCCCCACTGCCCTGCCCCAGGGCTCAGTACCCCGAGGTAAAGGAGCCGTTGGAGATTTCGGTGTAGAAACAGGTGCTGTGGGAGGTACTGGTGAGGCTGTAGGCAAAATACGCCACGGCCGAGCCCAGCGTCAAGCCCGTCATGTAGGACACGGTCATGGTGTTCCCTGTGGGAAGGGACATGGGGTGTCAGGCTGCTCTGGCCACCGCACGTGGCATTCCCAGGAGGGCTCGGTCCTACCTGCCAGCTCCCGCTGCTCCGGGCTCACTTTGCCGGCGGCCAGGATCATGGGCACGCTGCCGAAGTAGCCGTTGGTGATGCCCATGAGGAGGGAGAAGATGCAGGGCCAGGCGGGGTGGCCGAAGGTGGGCTGCCCATTGGGGTAGACGCACATGATGAAGAGGGGGATGAAGACCACACGTAGGCAGGAGTAGACGAGGAGGTGGGTCCCTCTCCAGTCGTAGGGCAGGGCAGCCAGGATCTGCAGAGAGGGGCAGAGACTCTAATGGGGGGATGAGAAGGCTGGGGAGGGCCCAGCGAGGAGATGAAATGGTGGAAAGACCAACTGCTGTGGGAACCCAACCTTGGCCGTGCTGGTGAGCACCAGCCTCACTCTGGTTAGACCCCCATGGGTGGAGATGACCCTTGGTGGAACCAAGGGGCTTAGGAAGAGGACACCAAAGGAGGACAGATCCCCACTGTGCTGGCTCTGGCCTCTCTCCTACCTTGCCGACAAAGTCAGAGAGGTTGAAGATGGCCATGATGAGGATAGGGAGCCATTCCCCCAGCGTGCAGTTGTGGATCTCCGACTCCAGCCCGGGAAAGAGGCACAGTGTGATGAAGTAGGTCATGGCGATGGAGAGCATGTAGGCCCAGATGAGGCGGGACACGACGTAGCGGTAGAGCAGCATGTCTGGCAGGGACAGGCAGCACAGCTCAGCCAAAACTGCGGCCTGGCCCCCTTGCAGAGCCTGAGAGCTTCGTCTGACCCCCAGCGGTGCCTTTCAAAGATGAGTTTGCCCCATGGTTTTGGGCACATCATTAGGAAAGGGATCAGAATCACAGAATGGTTTGGGATGGAAGGGACTGTTTAAGATCATCCAGTTCCACACCCTGCCATGGGCAGGGACACCTTCCAATATCCCAGGTTGCTCCAAGCCCCATCCAGTCTGGCCTTGGATACTTTCAGGGATGGGGCAGCCACAGCTTCTCTGGGCAGCCTGTGCCAGGGCCTCCCCACCCTCACAGGGAAGAATTTCTTGATAATATCCCTCCTAATCCTGTCCTCTTGTCAGTTTGAAGCCATTTCCCTTAGTCCTGCTATTCCATGCCCTTTTCAAAAGTCCCTCTCCAGCCCTGGGGATGATCCTCCCCCATAACTCTGGGTCACCAATCATTAATCCCATCCCATGGGCACAGCTTTCCCCCGAGCCCACCACTCACCTCGGAAGCTGGGCCAGCTCCTCTTGATCTTGGGCCGAGGGACATCGAAGCGCATGTAGGTGCCACTCCCAGCCAGCTCTGCCTCGGGGCCGGGGCTGCCTCGGGGGGAGCTCGGCTGCCCCTGCTCCCGGTTTTCCTGGACGAGAGAAGAGGGGAGACAGCAGTGCTGAGGTGCAGTGGCAGAGAACCCCAGGGGCCGGCAGGGAAACCCACCCTTGGCTTACAAATCGGACGTCCTCCGAGGTGACGTCGTGGTGGACGCGGTAGCCGGTGCCGGGCTCGGCGGCCCCGCGGCTCTCGGGGAGGCCCTTGCGGGAACAGTCCGTGTAGTAGCGCACGAAGCGGGTGCGCTTCACCAGGAGGTGGAGGATGAAGCACGTCAGCTCCATGCCGATGGAGATGAAGAAGAAGATGACGGTGTTCTCCTTCTCGTCTGACAGCAGCAGCTTGGTGAAGATGCGGCTGAGCGAGATGATGACCCCGGCAGTGCCTGGGCGTGTGGGAGAGCTGTCAGCCCCACTGAGTCCCAGCTCAGGGATCCTCATCATCCCCCACTGCATGGATGTGATGCTTCCCGGTATAGAGGAGTCACCAGCAGTGATTTTGGGGTGATAAAGCTGCTGGCAGACATCCCCAGCCTGGCATGGCAGTGCAGGGCCTTAAAAACCAGTGAACTCCCTGGTTTGCTGGGGAGCACCCTGAGGTGTCCCTGATCTGTTGACAACCCAGCCGGGCTGTGCTGGGGCCAGTGGGGACCCAGGTGTGACTCAGTGGGGCCCCAGGAGAAGGTGCAAGTCCATGGGGTGGGATGTGGATGTGCTCAGGGGCTGTGGGTACTTACTCTCGCCCGTCATCACTCCCTGCGTGTAGCGCTTGGGCAGCAGCCCCGTGTAGCCATAGAAGCTGGATTGCTGCACTTCAGGAGAGATGCACAGAGGGGAGAAGGAGGGATTATTGCTGCAGCCGAAACTCCAGGACGGGGGAAGAAACCCCAGAGGGAACCCATGTGCTGTGCCACCTGGGAGCTGCTCCTTCCAGCACCCTCCTTGCCCCAAAAGCAGGGTCTTTTTTTCCTACCCTGGATGCTCCACTATGTCTGTTCCCACCCAGAGTGGCCACCAGGTGTGGGGGCTTGGGATGCCACCAGATCAGTGTTGGTGACGCACGCACAGTCTGGTGCTGGTGCCCCTGGCCAGTCCCACAATGCCTGGACAGAGGTGGAAGGGACGGGGCAGGGACCCGAGGGTTGTAGGGATCAGAGCAGGAGGTTGTCCCAGGAGACCACGGCTCAGGGATGGGGCTGTTCCCCACCCCTACCTGCCACGTCCCAGCCCAGCTGCTCTGCCACATACCTGTGCAGCCAAAGGCCACCACCCCGACAGCCACCAGGTTGATGGCGTAGGCTTGTCTGCGGCTGAACAGCTCCAGCCACACGTCGCAGATGCTGACGAAGAGCAGGGGCCCCAGGGCGAAGAGGTAGCCTGTGGGGGGGAGACAGAGGTGGTGGCAGGGGCACAGCAGGGGGACAGCACTGCCTGGGGCTGCAGGGACCCCACTCACCCACGGAGATCCGGGTGTGCAAGCTCAGCAGCTCCACCAGCGCGTTGTTGAGGATGACGGCCACCAAGGCCACCAGGATGTAGGTGAGGCTCATGTCAAAGACGATGGAGGTCCCTGAAGAGAGGCAGGTGATGGGAGGACAGGAGTTCAGCTCCCTTGCAAGTGGGATTGAGCTTTCTCCATGTTTGGGGTGTCAGGGAAGTGCTGGAGCTGCTCCAGACCTACCTGGGTATTTATGGTGCAGGTAATCCACATCGGTGATAAAGCTGTTGTAGGGCAGGAGAAATCCCACCCCAGCCAGCAGCATGGCAAAATAAATCCCATGGTATCGATCCTGGGGCTCGGGGTCCTCAGAAACTGCCCCAAAAGAGGAAAGAAAGAGAAAAAGACATGACAATGGCACTGCTGCACCCCTGGGACCCACGTCAAACCCCAGCCTTGAGGCGATGAAACAGCTCAGCTCCCTGTAGATGTACAAATAAACAGCTCCAGCTCTGAGGAGTTCCTTCCCTAAATAAAGACATTTCAGTGGAGACCCAGGAGGCAGGAAAACATCTGGGCTTTGGGGTCTGGTGACTTTTAATTGCAGCTAAGCAAGCTGAGAGCACACGTAACAGCCCAAGTCAAGGTGCAGGAAGGGTCAAGGCAGGTGTGGAGGTGGAACTGGGCTGGGGTGAATCCCAGGAGTGTCCCTGAGCCNCCCTGGTTTGCTGGGGAGCACCCTGAGGTGTCCCTGATCTGTTGACAACCCAGCCGGGCTGTGCTGGGGCCAGTGGGGACCCAGGTGTGACTCAGTGGGGCCCCAGGAGAAGGTGCAAGTCCATGGGGTGGGATGTGGATGTGCTCAGGGGCTGTGGGTACTTACTCTCGCCCGTCATCACTCCCTGCGTGTAGCGCTTGGGCAGCAGCCCCGTGTAGCCATAGAAGCTGGATTGCTGCACTTCAGGAGAGATGCACAGAGGGGAGAAGGAGGGATTATTGCTGCAGCCGAAACTCCAGGACGGGGGAAGAAACCCCAGAGGGAACCCATGTGCTGTGCCACCTGGGAGCTGCTCCTTCCAGCACCCTCCTTGCCCCAAAAGCAGGGTCTTTTTTTCCTACCCTGGATGCTCCACTATGTCTGTTCCCACCCAGAGTGGCCACCAGGTGTGGGGGCTTGGGATGCCACCAGATCAGTGTTGGTGACGCACGCACAGTCTGGTGCTGGTGCCCCTGGCCAGTCCCACAATGCCTGGACAGAGGTGGAAGGGACGGGGCAGGGACCCGAGGGTTGTAGGGATCAGAGCAGGAGGTTGTCCCAGGAGACCACGGCTCAGGGATGGGGCTGTTCCCCACCCCTACCTGCCACGTCCCAGCCCAGCTGCTCTGCCACATACCTGTGCAGCCAAAGGCCACCACCCCGACAGCCACCAGGTTGATGGCGTAGGCTTGTCTGCGGCTGAACAGCTCCAGCCACACGTCGCAGATGCTGACGAAGAGCAGGGGCCCCAGGGCGAAGAGGTAGCCTGTGGGGGGGAGACAGAGGTGGTGGCAGGGGCACAGCAGGGGGACAGCACTGCCTGGGGCTGCAGGGACCCCACTCACCCACGGAGATCCGGGTGTGCAAGCTCAGCAGCTCCACCAGCGCGTTGTTGAGGATGACGGCCACCAAGGCCACCAGGATGTAGGTGAGGCTCATGTCAAAGACGATGGAGGTCCCTGAAGAGAGGCAGGTGATGGGAGGACAGGAGTTCAGCTCCCTTGCAAGTGGGATTGAGCTTTCTCCATGTTTGGGGTGTCAGGGAAGTGCTGGAGCTGCTCCAGACCTACCTGGGTATTTATGGTGCAGGTAATCCACATCGGTGATAAAGCTGTTGTAGGGCAGGAGAAATCCCACCCCAGCCAGCAGCATGGCAAAATAAATCCCATGGTATCGATCCTGGGGCTCGGGGTCCTCAGAAACTGCCCCAAAAGAGGAAAGAAAGAGAAAAAGACATGACAATGGCACTGCTGCACCCCTGGGACCCACGTCAAACCCCAGCCTTGAGGCGATGAAACAGCTCAGCTCCCTGTAGATGTACAAATAAACAGCTCCAGCTCTGAGGAGTTCCTTCCCTAAATAAAGACATTTCAGTGGAGACCCAGGAGGCAGGAAAACATCTGGGCTTTGGGGTCTGGTGACTTTTAATTGCAGCTAAGCAAGCTGAGAGCACACGTAACAGCCCAAGTCAAGGTGCAGGAAGGGTCAAGGCAGGTGTGGAGGTGGAACTGGGCTGGGGTGAATCCCAGGAGTGTCCCTGAGCCATGGAGAAAGATGGAGCTGCAGGCTGGGGGTGAGCCTGGCAGCAGAACCAGGGCACCAATCCTCAACTCCTTGCCAGCCTGCAGAGCCCACCGTCACAGGATGTGCTGGTGGCTCACATGGGGACAAAAAGGGATGAAAAAGGAGAGCGGGCAATATTGTGCCATTTCAGGCTATTTGTGGCTATTGAACCCACNGCTGGGGGTGAGCCTGGCAGCAGAACCAGGGCACCAATCCTCAACTCCTTGCCAGCCTGCAGAGCCCACCGTCACAGGATGTGCTGGTGGCTCACATGGGGACAAAAAGGGATGAAAAAGGAGAGCGGGCAATATTGTGCCATTTCAGGCTATTTGTGGCTATTGAACCCACCCCGGGAAGCTCCGAAGGGGGTGGGAAAGCAGCAGGGAACGCGGCTGCTGGCTGTGGGTCAGGCTGGGCCGTGCCTGCCCTCACCTGGCTCCATGAAGGTGAGGACACCCTTGGCCTGGCTGCCCCGCTGCAGCTCGTCCTCCTCCAGCTGGTAGCTGTCGAAGCTGAAGCTCATCACCACATTCCCCTCGGGTGTCGCCGCCGGGCTCAGCTCCTTGAAGCGCTCGGCTCCCACCGAGCCCATCCTGGCAGCCCTGAGAGGGAGGGAGAGCAGTGACAGCCCCGGGGTGCACAGGTGGGGCCCCGCTCCTGTGTCCCCCCCGGCTGGTGACAGGGGTCTGCAAGGGACAGTGGCACGTGGGTGGCCCCGAGCCTTCTCCACCGCGCTGCCTCACAGCAGTTCTGATGTTTTTTCCACCTGGAAAGGTGATTTCCCCAAGGCAAATGGGATCCACCGACCTTCTGAGCAGGAGTTTGGCTTTGGGGTGGTGAGCAGTGCTCGTGGGGGACGCACACAAGCCGCCCCCGAGGCACAGCCTGGCTCAGCACCTCACTGCGATGCTTCCGAAGACAAACGCCGCTATAATTTCCAAAAGCAATTAGAGAAATTAATGGATGAAAACCACTCACGGAAGGTGGCTGCGGGGGTGATCCCGGCTGCCTCGGGAAGCCCTCGCTCCCTGCAGGCAGCACACTTGCTCTGCTTTACGCCCTTTTCAGCATCTCTGGTGCCTGGGGCTGGGGCAGAGCCGCCGGCCCGGGCAGACACACTCCTGCAGCTTTCAGAGCGGGGATGGGATTTGGCCCTGCTTTTTTCAGATCTGCTTCTCTGATGGATCAGAGCCAGCACAGACCTGCTCCAAGAGCTGCCAGAGAGACCCCAGCACCATACCTGAGAGGGGCAGCACTGAATGCATCCCAAAATGAACTCTCCAAACACTCAACATCCTCCAGTGACCCCACCAGAGCCACCCGAAACAGGGTGCATCCCTGTGGTTCAGCCCCAGGGGGCTACTCTGGATTCCTTGCCTGTCCCCAGCACACCTCCTGCAGATCTCCCTGGCATCCAGAGGTGGTGGTGGAGAAAAAAAATCTCCTCCAAGGCAGTAGGTTGAGTCAGGCAAGGGAGGAAAAATCAATGACAGTGATTTCTTTGGTCTCCCTGCCAGACATGGCGTTTGTAGGAGCAGAGAGGTTTTCCAGCTGCCTGGATCTGTTGGATGCTGGAGGGCCCTGAGTCAGGGGGGCAAACGTGGTGCCCACACACCCTGTGGGTGAGTTTCTGGAGCCTAAAATGCTTCTCTTGCTGCAGGGGTGGGTGCACAAGGAGGAACTGCCTCTCACAGCACTGCTGGGGGGCTGGGACGGAGCCCCCCATCCCGCACCATGCTGGGGCCCATCCCAAGACCCCCATCCCGGAGCCCCGAGAGCAGAACAAGCCAGTAGGGCACGTTGTCTGGGGGACCCCGTTCCATCCTGCTGCTCCCAGGGGAGCTGTCTGCAGCCCACTTCACCCGCACCCTCCTCCTGTGCCTGCTGCCACCCCGGGCAATAAAACCCAGCGGGAAGCATCCCCCGGGGTGCGGAAAGCCTGCTGCAGGGTTTGCCCGTAGCAGGAACCCCAGCTGGAGAACACAGCAGCTGGAAAAGCCTCGTACGTGGTGTGTGTGTGGCCCAAACTTCCCGGGGCCAGGAGCAGAGCGGGATGCGGGATGCGCTGCACAGCCGCGGCGCTGGACCAGCCTCCGGCACTCTGCGCCTCGCTCCCCCGAGCATCTCTGCGCTGCCGTAAATTGGATTTTTTTTCCTCCCGCTGGATTTACATCCGTCTGCCCCTATGGATTTACACCCTGCCAGCCCTGTGGCCCCAGTGTGGCGGCGGGGGCGCTTCTCCATCGCGGGCAGGGGTGGGAGAGCTCACCCGAGTGGAGCCCTTGCCCCGCTGCCCCCCGGCTCTGCGAGACCCCCGAGCACCGCAGCGCTCCTGTTAGGGCACAAAAGCGGTTTTTGCTCCGGCTAAAGGGTCCCCCGACATCTTGCCAGCGGCGAAGTTGCCATAAACGGGGCGAATTCAGTAACCCACGTCCCCGGTGTGAAGGAGACGCTCCTGGCGGGGAACGCGGCCCCGGCCGCGCCCGGAGGATGCTCGGGGGGGGCCGGGAAGATGCTCAGTGGGGCCAGGGCGGGCAGGGGCTCTCGGGGCGGCGGCTTCCCCTCCTTTCCCCCCCGCTCCCCGGCGGTCCCGGCCGAACACAACAGGTCGCGGCGGTTCTTACCTGGCTCCGCCGCGGCGGCTCTGCAGCACCGGCGCTGGCCCGGCCCGCTCAGCCCCGGCGGCCGCCGGCCCCCG